>PVKP010001456.1:57500-145820 GCA_004027715.1 Plecturocebus donacophilus | reverse complement strand
AACATAAAGTATAATAAAAATTAAAATTAAAATAAAGCATAGCTAAATAAAACTGCCATAGTCAATTCTTAATTACCCATTCTAATGAATCATAAAGGTTATAGATAATCCAAATACCTCACATGTATTGCCATTGCATTAAATAGACTTCCCCAATCATTCAATGTATTTATCTCTCTTAACCTCTCTTGTTTATGTCAATATGTTAAAATTGTCACTCAGTGGGTGTGGTAGCTCATGCCTATAATTCCAACACTTTGGGAGGCTGAGGCAGGTGGATCACTTGAGGTCAGGAGTTCAAGACCAGCCTGGCCAACATGGTGAAACCTTGTCTCTACTAAAAATACAAAAATTAGCCAGGAGTGGTGGCAGGTGCCTGTAATCCAAGCTACTTGGGAGGCTGAGGCAGGAGAATCGCTTAAATCCAGGAGGTGGAGGTTGCAGTGAGCCAAGATTATGCCACTGCACTCCAGCCTGGGTGTCAGAGCAAGATTCCATCTCAAAAACACAAAACAGAACAAAAACTTGTGACTCAAGCATTGTGACTCAGTAAATATCTCTTGCCAGTATAATCTAACGTGAATGATTCTCCTGACACAATCCCAGCATGGAGAGTTCTTTAGACACAGTAATTAATGTAATTTGCAGTTGGGTAGAAATTTCTAATTTTCAAAGTGGTTTAATAACTATTTATCCTATATAATGCTCAGAACTTTAGAGCAATTCCTAATTCCCTGTCCCATTATTTCTATTAATGGAATTCCTATTTGGAGTAAAATTCTTGAACTTTCTGGAGAAGTATTTATCTCTTGGTAAATACCATGTTCCTTGCCTGGGTGAAGTTAGTATTAATTAACAAACAGTACCCATTTGTGGCCTTGTTCTTGCCCCTGCTCTTCAGGTTCTGAAAACCTAATTCATTGACAGTTATTTGGCAAGCATCTACTTTTCAGTCTCTCCCCTTGATGAGTTATCCCAAGGTCTTGAATGGGAATGGATAAGGAAGGCTAACTGAAGGAAGCATGCTACCAGCCTCAGGCTGGATTTTCCCTAGTAATGGAGCTGATATCCACACTCCACCTATCTAGGTTTTGTCTCCTTGATTGGTATCCAGTGCCAAAGAAAATCACCTTGAAACTTGGGGTTGCTAATCAGACAATGTAAAAAAAAGATCAATAAAATCTAATCAAAAATAATTTCAATATCCAAAAATATTTGGTCCTGACAATCAAGAAGAAGAAAAATGAAAATAATTAGAATTTGGTCATAGAAGATCTTTTTAATTCGACTACAAGATGTTTAAATTTCTTGGCCAACAAGTAAAAAGTCCAATCTGGGTGGGGATGAAGATTTGAGTTCTAGAATTAAGTAGAATATACTTCATTCTAAAGAATACAGGCAACATGACAAACCCCCTTTAATTATGGAGGTTTTGTTACAGATATAATTAGAACTCAGGACTAGATTCTGTTGCCAACAAAAATCCAGTCATTTTGGGGACAAAATTCTTTGTTGTACAAACTTAAATGCCTGGAAAAGGTATCTTTCAATTAGCTTAGGGTGACATAATTGTTTAATTAGTGAGTACACATCTTTTAGCCAAGATAAGTTAGAACTAAGTATGTAAATGTATAAGAAAATCATACTTTTTTAAACATTTAAAAATGCAAATTCCTGGGTGCCTCCTCAAACACTAGAGTCAGAATCTCATATGGTGAGTCTGGGAATCTAGTTCTTACAAGCTGCCCAGGTGATTCTTACGCATATTTTAGTTTGAGAACTACTACTGCATATAATTAGAATAGATAACTTTAAAAAATTAATTCATAGCACCATAAAAGCATAAACATTATGTAACCAGGATTAAATGAGGGTTTTCCAAAATCTGAATGACTTTCTTTCCACCCATGGTGAAGTTGCAGGCATTTTATAAACATCTTTTGCAGCATTGTTTGGCATCTTCAATCTTTATTTCCATATTTAGACTTTGTTTCTGTCCTTATATTTGTGACAAGATGAACTAATTGGCTCTGTTCCCAGCTTCTACCTCTACCACCTTCTTCACAGTGAATTTCAGTCCTTCCTTGACTCCACTCTCTGCATGGATCCCTTCAGGCCCCTATATCTATCCCGGATCCCCGGAAAAACACTTGCTCTTTCACAGCAACTGGAGGGCACAATTTGCATGGAACAGTGTTAGTGTAGCCACTGTACTCTACCTCTAGAAGATGGCCTGATCCTGTAGCAAGGCATGAATATGCTTTGAGGCTTCATTAATTAGTCACAGTGTAATCTATGAACCAGTAGCATGCACCACTGGAGCCTGTGGAATGAAAAAACACAGGCTCTACCCCAGAACTGTGAAATCAGAATCTGCAGCTTTAAGACATCTCCAGGTGACCTATATGCACATTGAAGCTTGCTTTGAAACACTTTTTTTTTTTTAAGTATTAAGGCACCTAAAGGATCTTTGAAAAAAGTAATGTATATAGTGGTCCATTTCTAAAATGAAGTGCTTTGAATCTGTTCAGGTCAGCAAACTACAGAACAAAATAGGCCTAGGCCCCTACTTGAACAGATGACGCCTGCTTGTCAGCCCTCCCATCCCCTTGGTTACTCTCACCCAAACCAAAGAAGTTTAGTCTAAGGTGAAAGTTTACTAGCCTGAAAAATAGCTCATTGTGTCTGTTCTTATCAGCCTGCCCAGCTACTTAGGTCATAAGTCAAATACTTAAAGAGCCCCTAAGCTAACTAGGATTGCAGTGTATTGTGTGCTGCAACAAAATGCAGCAGAACAGCCCTAAAGAAGACATCTTAAAGCCCCTACCCAACAACTGATAGGCAATGTCTAGGAAAATTATGACTGCATAGTACTTAGCCTATGAGGAATCAGGGGAAGAACCCGGGCATTAGGGGATAAATTGCTCGTTGTAACCATTCTGGGTGTGCCTGCCTACCAAACACCTGATCTTGCAAAACTGTCATTAAAAACTCTCCCTTCTATGGTTCTCCAGGTCTCTGAGTCCATTCTTTGGGTTTGGATGGGTACGTTTGTTTCTCACAATCTGGTGGCCCATACAGAGATCTCTGCACCTGCGTGGAGTAAGACTCCAGCTGAGAGGGGAGACATATCCATTTGATTTAGGTGGCCCACTCTGTCCAGGTATCCCTGGTCCTCACAGAAGCCATAGACAAACCCAAGAGTGTTATTCAGGAGGCAGCAAAAATGACCCAGGGAGAAAAGCAGGCACCATGGCAATCAGGCAACCTCATGCAAGAGCCACGGTAGGAACAGTGGACTCTAAGTACTGCCTTGGTGGTCAGGTATTTTTGGAAGTCAAGTGTGTGTAACTGAGACATATCTTAAGATACGAAGTGAGTGCAGAGTCCCAATCCACAGTTCCGTTCTGCTTGAGGAAATGGCCAGAGATGGATGAACCAATTCTCAGGATGTATACCCCCCTCCAGTAGTGGGGGCTGAGTACACAGGGAAAAGGACAGACACAGAGACTAACCGAAAATGGGAAACAAGAATTCTAGGCCTAGGGAACAAAACAAAGAGGGAACTAAAGAGACCCCCTCTGACATTCCCCCAGATAGTCTACTGGGGAGAATGCCACAGGTTTTGAGGAATAACCCTTGAACTAGGTACAAGGAAAAGCAAAAAATAATCAAGTATTACTATTTTATCTGGCCCAAAGAGCCGATTTATCAGCCTTTGGTCTTTTGGCCTACGTTTGGCTCAGATGAGAATTGAGTGTGCCAAGCTTTAACTCTCTATGGGAATGATAAAATCCCATCCTCACAAGGAGATAGGTTATGATCTTTGTTAGATTAGTGAATTAGCCCCCATGTTCCCCCTTAAAGAGGAAGAAAAAGAGCATAGTAGAAAACTCTAACCCATTGAAAAACCCTGGTATCCCCCTAACATGCTCCCCCAGCATACATCTTACAAAGTAGAGGACAGGGAGATTGGGGGCAATCGCAAGGCCAGAGGAAGAGAAATCTGGGGGTCACGAAGGAGCTAAACCCAACGTTCCCTTAAATCCTTATCCAAACTTAAGGAAAAAATTAAACCAATGTAAGAAGGACATTGAAAATTTCCATATTCCTTCTAAACAACAAATGTCTAATATATACCCTCTTAGAGAAGTCCCCTTGGGACAGGGAGGAGTTGGATTTGTAAGTGTGCCTTTAACAAGTACCAAGGTTAGGAATTTCAGAAAGGAAGTAAGTCTACTCTTGGAAGATCCTCTCAGTTTAGCAAAGCAGCTGGATCATTTTTAGGATGCAATTTTTATACTTGGGCTTAAATGATGTCAATCATAAATATTCTGTTTACTGGGGAAGAGAAGGGCATGATTAGAAGGACAGCCATGACAATTTGGGAAAGACAGCATCCTCCTGCACAAGGAGTCCTTCCAGCTGAGCAGAAATTCCCAAACGTGAATCCTGGAGGGAATAATAATAACCCCAGGGATTGTGTCCAAATACAAGACCTTAGGGAGCTAATAATTAAAGGGTTAAAGAGTCCACTCCTAGGACACAGAATGTATCAAAAGCATTCAAGATCTAACAAGAAGAAAAAGAGGCAACTCCCTCTGCGTTTCTGCAGAGGCTCAGAGATCAGATGAGAAAATATTCAGCATTAAATCTAGAAGACCCAGTAGGGCAAGACCTTTTAAAGGTTAATTTTATGACTAAAAGCTGGTTTTATATTACTAAGAAACTGCAACAGATTAATGGATGAAATGAGAAACTGATTGAGGAAGCTCAGAAGGTTTTTGTAAGAAGAGAGGAAGAGAGACAAACAAAAGTCAAAGATCATGGTTTCCACTGTAGAGGAAGTAGCCAGACAGATTAAATAAGGACCTCTCTCAGGGGAGATGAGGGAATACCAGTTCTCAGCAAAGACACAAGAGGGAAATACAAGAAAAAAACTCCTCAGACTGTAAGTGGCTGTTACAAATGTGGGAAACCAGGACATTTTAAGAGAGAATGTCCAGAGTGGGAAAAGGAAGAGGAGGTGAGCCCCCTTAATGACTTTTGATAAAGAATAGGGAGGTCAGCAGTTCCTTCTAAGTAGGTCCCACCAGGAACCCTTGATAAACCTGAGGGTGGGACCCAAAAAGGAAAAAATGACATTTTTGGTTGACACTGCAGTGGCTCACTCCTCCCTAATATACCAACCAAAGGGCATAGAACTCTCCAAGGAGAAGTTAACAGTATCAGAGGTAAAGGGGGAGGAAGTTCAGGTTCTGATATCCAAGAAAATGTTAATTAGGTCGGGATCAGAACAAATTAAGACATCATTCCTATATTTTCCCAAAGCAGAAACTAACCTCCTGGGTTGAGACTGGATTGTTAGATTAGGCTTAGGATTAGGAGTAAAGGAGGGACAAATAAAAGTAATGATGGGCCTCGTAACAGAGAAGGAAGAAAGTAAAATTAATTCCCCTGTGTGGGTTAAGGAAGGCAACAGGGGAGGATTAAAACTCACACCCTTCACTATAGAAGCTGTAAGGAACAGGCTTGCAGATGAAGCTGCTAAGCAAGCCTCCCTGGAGGAAGAAGCTAGACTGTTTAGCCTAATCCCAGATATCCCTAAAGTGGTATCAAGACCCCAGTTTTCTAAAGAGGAGGAGGAAAAACTGGGCAAGATAGGGGCCACTCAAACTGTAGGTGGGAGGTGGGTGCTCCCTGATGGGAAAGAAATGATAAGCAAACCCATAATGAGAGAACTGATGTCCATACTGCATAAGGGAAGTCACTGGGTTTCCCAGGCAATGTGTGATGCAATACTCAAGAATTATGGGTATGTAAGGATTTATACCCTTGCAAAACAAGTGCATGGGAGTTATGTGACCTGCCAGAGAATAAACAGAAAAATAGATAGAAAACAAGCTATTAGGGTAAGACCTCCTGGGTTAAGGCCATTTCAAAGATTTCAAGTAAATTTTACAAAAATGCCCAAAATAGGGAGACTAAAGTATCTACTGGTAATCGTAGATCACGTTCCCAGCTGAGTGGAGGCCTTCCCCTCCCAAATCCACCACCAGGAATGTGGTCAAAATAATCTTAGAACAAATTATACCCAGAATTGGCCTGATAGAAAATAATAATTCGGAAATGGGAGCCACTTTATCTTAAAGGGGCTAAGGGAAATTATGGAATGTTTACACATTAGATGGGATAAACACACCCTTGGCATTCCCCTTCCTCTGGAAAAGCAGAAAGAATGAATCAAACTCTCCAAGAGCATATTACTAAACTAATCTTAAAAACTAAAGTGCCTTGGACCAAATGTCTCCCAATAGCACTCCTTAGGATTAGGAAACCCTCAAGGGAAGACTTGGGATTGTCCCCTTATGAGTTATTATATGGACTTCCATATTTAGCTAGGACTACTGACCTTCCTACTGTGGAAACCACAGACCAATTTTTAAGGGGTTATATATTGTCCGTATTCTCCACCCTGTCATCCTTAGGTTGAAAGGACTTCTAACTCAAACTCTGCCTCTTGAGTTCACGGTTCACCACTTCCATCCTGGTGACTCAGTGCTAATTAAGACTTGGAAAGAAGACAAGCTCCACTGAAGCTCGGAAGGTCCTTATCAAGTGCTCCTGATCTCTAAGATAGCTGTGCAAACAGCTGAACAGGGTGGACACATTGCACTAGGGTCAGAAGACTGGTAAACGAGTGAATGGGAAGTGTATAGATCACCTAAAGAACCATTAAAGCTGACTCTAAGGAAAACCTAGAAGGGAGCTGTAAGTAGTCTCTGTCATTGTGAAGTGGAAATTGGGCCCAGAATTTTGTCAGCATGTTGTCAGCAACTGTCCCTATTTTTAAAACTGACCCTATTTTTTTAATAACTGCCTTTTTCTGCTTCTGTACCTCAGCTTATTGCTTACTAACTGAAAAGCCTTAAGAAAAACTGCCATGTCGTCTAAAACTTGCTGCGTTGTCTAAAGTTCTGAGTTATTTCCCCTGCCCCTTCACCTATAAAAACTGTGTACTTTTCTTAGCTGGGGTCCAGACTTTTGGGTGTGAACCCTTCTAGGCCCACCGGTGTAATAAAATGTGTTCCTCCAATCCTCTGAGTGCTGCTTGGGTTTCTTGTCAGGTAAAATTTTCCAGAACAATTGAGGGTGGATATGGTTAGAATTAATACTACTACCAGAAGTGAGAGGGCACACAATTATTCAATGGAGCCTGGTGAAAGAAGAATATTCAATCAAACTAATAGTCAACATAACTAGAACCTCCACCCTCCAAACCATAAAGTTCGATGCCTGCCAAGTCTCAGGGGACTTGTCTTAGGGACTAAGGGAAGCAAAGGCAGCTGTCATGAGCAAATAGATATCTATGTCCTGAAACAGGTAGCTTTTGGGGAAAGCCCTGTGCCAGCTGGAATGAGGTCTGGTGGACCACACAATTTCGAAGCTGAGTGAGCTATTCTTCCAAAAACAAACCCTCAAAGAATAAAATACATTTGTATTAGGGCCCCATGCCACTTAACTGTAAAACCTTATAATGTAATCTTGTATTAATGACCATAAACAACCCAGCTACTCTAGACCAGGAACCTTGGAGGTATAGATTAGGAATAGATATCTCAGGAAGGGATCCCTGTGAGATGGTTAGCTTTCAGACTAGTCACCAACTCCACCCTAGGCCCACGCAGGAACCATGAACCCACCCGAGCCACCTATAACTTCTGGTCCCACTACTTCCTTTAACCCACTAGACAATAACCCTAAGAGAATAAAAATAATTAAGGTAACTTTGAGGCAGACTTCAGAAATTGAGACTAGATATGGGGATGTAAATGCCTGGGTTAAAATGGGTCAAAGCTTTGGTACTAGCTTTTAATAAAAGCAAGTGTTATGCATGTTCTGCTAGGCGGCCTCAGGCACAGGTGGTTCCATTTCCCCTAGGATGGGATATCAATCCCAAGGAAATGCATTGCCTATTGGCTCTATACCAGGACGGGGATGCATGGGGAAATAAGATTTGCCAAAGTCTATCACTGCTCTTTCCTGCCTCTCAGAGATCAAAACCTAGAGCAATCCCTTTGTTCTCCATAGGGAATATAAACCACTCCTCTCACCTCTCTAGGCAGGGGGCAGAGTTTAGAAAGCCCGTTGGGGAACTCTCACATCCTAAATGTTACTGGTGAGCCAAGCAAAGGCAACTGCTCAGTTCTTCACATACCCCAGGCTGATGTCTGCTGGTATTGTGGAAAAATAAACCTCTGTGGTCTATTACCATCCAGTTGTACTGGGATTTGTGCCTTAGTTCACTTGACCATTCCATTCACCCTGGCACTCCATAAAATCTCCCAAAATCCACATGGCCACCAAAGTCAGAGAGCGCTAATAAATTCTTTTAATCCCAGCATTTATATTGACTCACCAGGAGTCCTTAGAGGGGTACCTAATGAATTTAAGGCCCCAAACAAAATAGCTGCTGGGTTTGAATCAGCACTCTTCTGGTGGCCAACTGTTAATAAAAATGTGGATTGGATTAATTATACCTATTATAATCAACAAAGATTCATCAACTATACTCGAGATGCTTTCAAAGGAGTGGCTAGCCAGTTAGATGCCACCAGCCGTATGGCCTGGGAGAACAGACTTGCACTAGGCATGATCTCAGCAGAGAAAGGGGATGTTGCACTTCCACTCCTAACAATACTGCCCTAGATGAAGCCATCATAAAGGGATTACAAGGGTTAACAACTTTAGCTAATGAATTGGTGGAAGATGCCAGAATAACCTATTTATTAATTGGCTCAGGAGTTGTTTCTGGAAATGGAAAGGAATAGTAGCCTCCATTCTAACGTCCCTTATAATAGTAGTAGGAGTCCTAACAGCTGTAGGGTGTTGCATTATCCCCTGTGTTAAAGGGTTAACCCCAAAATTAATTGAAATAGCCATCAACAAATACCCCTGACATATCAACTATTATTAGAAACCAAATCAGATCTATTGTCTTATAATGAAGAGAGTCAACAGCTCTTAAAACAATTTAAGGACCAAAGGACACAAAAATAAATGTAGAAATTGCACCAACAAGAGCAAAAAGAAAAAGAGGAGGGAATTGAAAGAAATAATGTTATCAGTGTGCACTGTAATAACTTATAACTCTTGTGACAAATGCAAATTCCTGGAATCCCATCTTAGAGATTCTGACTCAGTAGATTTGAAATTTACACTTTACAACCACTAGCGGCCAATGATCCTTGTGGGACAGAAACACCAGAGCAGGGAACAAGAAATGAAGCCAAAAATCACAGTTTGCCTCCTTGGTTCAAATGGGAATCAAGCCTAAGAGTCCAACATTGTACCATTGGCTCTGAGGACGAGATGGCTCATCCAAATCTTTCTCTAAGGAATATGGAATCCTCCAAGAAACATATGAATTATTTATACAATTTCAAAATGAAGTTTTATTATTTTAAATCCAGCAACTCTTTAAAGAATCTTCATTTTGCATCAGTGTACATGTATCTCTATTTGGTTTTACGTATATTTGTCCAGAAATGCATTTGTATAATTGAAGTTTAAGTCCAAAAATGCTAAAAAGCTGGTAAGTGTTCAGTTTTTCTCACTTCATTTTCCTAGCTACTGTGTGTACACCAGCATATTAAGCTTTATTTGCCATGAGAAACTGACTTGTCTCTTTAACAGTACTCTGATTGATTGAGGATTGAATTACTACTTCTAAATGAATTGCAGGACATTAAAAATGTATAGTTTTCATTATATTAATTATACCAATGAATTAAACCAAATATCAGAATTATGTAAAGATGAAGAACAAACATCTATTTGTTCTTAAATTGTTTGAGAAAAAGGCAAACAAGCATGGCCTCCTTACTTCTGAAACAACTAGTGTGACTATACTCAGCCCATGTATTAACAGGCAGAGATATAGTTGAAGAACGTTAGCTCTTATTACCCTAAGAGAGGCATTTAGACAATGCCTTTGCAAAAAATAATTATATTTAATACAAAGCATGTGGAAAGTGCTTCTGCATAGATGATAGATAAATTATTTTTTAATACATGTATTGAGTTATAATTTACACACCATTAACATTCACCTTTTAAAGGTACATTTCAATAATTTTTAGAGAAGTAACTCCGTTATGCAACTATCACCAAAATCCAGTTTTTGAACATTTTTATATCACCATAAAATCCTTTGTGCACATCTATAGTTAATCCTGATTTTTACCCCCATCTCTGGCTACTACTAAAGCAAACTATTATTAAATACATTTACTGGGAAAATGATACTCTTCTTTCAGGGCTCAGTCATTATGTGGAGGAATGTTAGAAAAATACTGCAGGAAAGCATCCTCTCTACAAATCTGTCAGGATGCTTATACCTAGTACCTAAATATGTTAATAATAACAAATATTTAGCAACCTATACATTTAATGCTTATATTTAAACCTAAAACAGAATCCATGGGCTGGGAGCCAATCTTTGCAAGAATCACAATACCTGAAAAGACATTTACTAGTAATTAAAACCCAGATGGAGTGTGAACAGTTTGATAAATTTAACTGGAAGCAACCTGGGCTCTGGTGAAGTTTGTAACTTGTTTCAAGGACCTCTTGAAAACATTGAGAAGAATATGAAGCATTTTGGAAAAGGGAAAATATATTTTTGTAATAAATTTCTATGCTTCTATTCACTGCTTATGACATTGGTTTACTTAGATGCTTGGGGTTTTCTCCAAAATCTATTTGCTTAATCAATACTTGAGTGTTTGCCATATGATAGGCACTGGGGTAGAATGAATAATAATAAAAAAAAAAACACCTTTCCTATCTTCATGGAGCTTATAGTCTAATATTCTGTGATTTGAAGAGCTCATGCAAATCAGAAAGAAAATCACACACTCCGAATTAAAGCAAAATTGTACCATGCAGTTGACCAGTGGTTAAATGGTCTATATTTCATTGACCTACTTGCTGCTTTCATGTTATGGGCTGAGACTTTTAGAGACCTTAGGATAGGAAAAATGTATTTTGCATGTGTGACAGACATGGATCTTTAGAAATCCAGAGAGTGGACTTAGAAGACAGAATAATGGCCTTCTCAACTATGTGAATCCTAACTTGTGATATGTTACCTTACATGGCAAGAGGGAATTTGCAACTGTAATTAAGATAAACCTTGAGGATGGAGAGATTATCTGGGTGAGCCCAGCTAATCACATCAAGTCCAAAGTGAATTAAAAGCAGAACCTTTCCCAGCTGTGGTGAGAGATAAGATAATGGAGGAAGAAGGGTCAGAGAGATGCAAGATAAGAATGCTGCAGGCAGCTGCAGGCTTGAAGATGGGGATAAGGTCACAAGCCAAGGAATGTGGGCAGCCAATAGAAGCTAGAAACATGAAAAACAGAATATCCCACAGTACCACTAGAAAGGGCACACAATGCTGCCAACTCCTTGATTTAACCCCTTCAGACCAGTTTTGGGATTACAAGCTATAAGACTCTAAGTTAGTATATCTTGTTTAAGCACTAAGTTTGTGGTAATTTTTTATGGCAGCCATAGAAAATGAATACATTATATTAGGTAACATAAAAACATCTCCAAAACCATTTTCCTTATCTGTAAACTGAGGATTATAGTACTGATAGAACTGCACTGAGGATGTGATGTGATGACAGTAAAGCGTTAGGCACTGTGACTGGTATCTAACGACTACTTAGCAATAAGCTCAAACATGTATTCACCAAAGAGCTTCTAAAAAGAGGCAGAGGAAATAGTTGTTACCACAGCCCGAAGGCCCAGACTTTTATCCAGGGCCTGGTACCAATAAGATATATGTGAGCTTAGGCAACTCATATTCCCTCTCTGGGCTGCAGTTTTTCCAAATGAGGAATTTGAACTAGAAGATTTATTTTTAAGGGCACAACATTCTCTGACATGGATGAATAACATTAAAGAAAAGCCATAGAACTTTCGCATTCAAGTATGAAGTAAGATATTATTATAGCAGGGATTCATTTTAATATTCAGAATGTTAAAAGGTCTTTTGAGGAAAGGGGAGGCTTGAGCTAGCTGACTGCTTCCACCCTACTCTAGAAAACAGTGAGAGCTCTGAAACATCCACTCCAAAAGGCTTCAAACCCCACATCCCACATATGTGCATTGCCCTGGAATTAAGATCCCAGGCAAAGCCCTGGGAAGGCTTTCACATAATAATCCCTGGAGTTATTTGAAACATTAATCAGGACACAAAGCATAACAAAGAGATAAAAGACCCTTTTCTAGTACTATTTGGAAGCAGTTGCCAAATGGCGAAATACCTTTGGCTATTTTCTGTTACAGTTCTGACACTGAACGCTGTCGTTGGAAAAAGCAATGAGTCAATGACACTGAGGGTGGAATTTTGAATTGAAGGAAAAGTTGTGTCCATGGTAGCCCCTTGAATGTTCATTTTCAGCCTCTCTAAAGACAAACAGACTTTCCTTGACAGATTATATCAACCCTAAAGTCAGAAGCAATGATCAGGACTGAGGGGCAATGATCAGGACTGAGGGGAAATGATAGCTTCCCACTGGAAACCAGGCTGTGCTAAGAACTTACAGTCTTAACAGGACAATCGGTGGGAGTTGGCTTTGGAAAATGTCTGACCTCTGAAGTGGGTTCTTTGGTAGTGGTGGATGTTGGCAGAGTCTGGAATAGGGGCCCCTCTGTGGGGACCAACCTTCAGGGAACAGGCTACCATGCTGAACAGAACAGGAGACTGGGCTTTTTCTTCTGCCGCTTTTCAGACATTTTTCTCCCTTCCTGGCTTTAGAGAGTCCTGGGCTGGGACATTCGCACCAGAGATTCTTGTAACTTGTCAAGTAATTTAGTTATTTAGTTTAGACTTGCCCTTTCCTTGGGTTAGAAATATTTAACTTTTAGCTCTCTTCACTTCTTGTGTTTTTTAAAAAAATAATAACTTGGGTCTTTCAAGAAAATTACATGAAAGCTGAGAGGAAAGGGATATCTTGTTCTTATACACAATTATTGTGAATATAAATTCATAAAATTATTTGATGGGCAAACTGATAAAATTAGTTTCATAAACTGCATATCTCCTTTGGCCCAGGAATCCCCTACAAATGCATCCTAAAAGAAATCATAAAAAGTATAGAAAGTAATATGTGAAACGGTATTCATTGTAACATGATTTATTCAAGCAGCAAAATGGCAATAACCTAGGTATTTATCATTAGAATGGCCAAATATATTTTAGCACAACTACACAAATAGAATATTAGTCAGATATTTAAGATATGGAGTATTTATGATATGTACTATATGGCAAATATATTAATATTTATATAAATAAAAAGAGAGATATTTGGAAAGATATCCAGTTTATAATTTAACTTAAAAGGTATGTTAGGCATTAATAAATATAAGTCATTTCCATAAGGAATACGTATATTTCTCCATTAATTAAAATAAAGCTATAAGGTAGTCTCCAAAATGTTAACCAGATCGACAAAAGGTAATCATTGTATATATTGCAATTTCAATTAGCAACAATTACCATAGCAATCACAGATCAATTACATCGTGTTCTCAGCCCTGGAAGAAGGTCTGGTCCTGGTTATTGAGCTGAAGAGGAGGGGGAAGGCATGGGAGAGGTGGCTATAGAAATAAGAGGATCTGCTAAAAAGGATCTGGGTAATAGAGATGTACAGCAGCCAGCTCCCAAAGGAGAGGATGTAAGATGATGCCTTAGAAACCTGCCAGGAGACAAAGGAAGGGGACAAGGAAGACGCCTACCAAGTGTACCTGCCCAGGAGCTAGTGGGTGCTGCTTCGTCCCAACATGATGGAGAATGGGGCCAGGCCTAAAAGCTTTTTGAGCTAAGGGAGACCATAAATCCATGCTTTGCATGTTGAATTATTTTTATTCTCATACCTTCCAGGTGGCTTCCCTTAATCCTTTATGATTTTTTGTGTGTAATTGTGGTAGATTAAAAATGGTCACAATTCTCTGCCACTGCTCCCATCAAAGGGTGGAATCTAATTCCCCTGTAGTATGATATTGAGCCAGCCATGTGATTCGCTTTACCCAAAGGGCCATGAATAAACTTGACTCAAGCAGAAGTTGATAGGTGTTTGTGCATTAGGACATGTCCTCTTAGAGCTCTGCTTTGACCTAGCCACACTGTAAGGAAGTTTCTAGCCACCTAGAAGATAAAAAGCCATGTGGACAAGGACCAAGGAGCCCCAGCTGGTCTTTGTGCTGGTAGGGACAGCCAGCACCCCCTACCACATATGTGAGTGAAGTCATCTTAAACAATCCAGCATTCGATTCATCATCTGGCATCACAGAGGTGAGCCCAGGAGAGACCACAACATCCGAAGCAGCAATAAATAACTTATGTTTTAAAGCCAAACTGTGGGGTACTTTTGATGCAGCCATAGATCATTGATATAGGAATTATTAATGTTCCTTTTGTAAACCCTATTCAGTCTCAGTTGTACTATGAAGTAACAACACTGGTCATAAAAGCAGCGATTCAAACAGCAAAAGTTACTGAGACTGAGGCCAGACTATTTGGTATTTACCACCACTTCCCCAAACCTGGAAAGGGAATGCCTTTCCGTAACTCCTTTCTGCTCAAAGCTTTACATCTTTCAAAGAAATCTTACCTTACAAACCATTTACCCTGTAAGGAGCCTATGAGAAGGCTTTTTGATTCATGAGCAGAGAAAAAAATGCTATTATTTAATAATAATAATAAAATTGGATGACATTTCTTAATCACTTGCCATGCAATAGGACTGGAATAGGGACTACTATTCTCATTTTACAGATGGAGAAACTGAGCCTCAGAGAATTTGAGTAACTTGATCAAGCTCACACAGCCAGCAAATTGCAGAGCCAGGCTTCAAACTCAGATTCGCTGATGATAAAACCTTTACTGTTAGCTACTATCCAACTCTTCCTCTGAAGTTGTGCACCAATTTCCTTTTATTTTCCTGAACAATCCACTCAGATGGGAAATGAGTCACTTACGTTTCTGAATCTGCTTTCTCACGTATGTAATTGAAGCAGTGACGGTACTTATCTCATAGGGTTTTGATGAGGATTACATGAGATGGTGAGTAAAAGCCTGTAGACACTGTACCTGGCCTGTCATTAGCAGTTAGTGGTAATTAGCTGTAGCGACAACAATGGCAGCAGCCAGGGCAGTGGAACCAGCAGCATGATTAGCCCCAAAGGGAGTGAGAACTCACTGGTCTTGTTACATCAGTTGCTGAAGGGAGACGGTGTTTCAGTCCTTGACTTAGATCCATGATTCTATGTCTACGGCAATGTCCCTCAGGTGTGCCTGATGCTTGTGGTGTAAATCACCAAGACTCACACTTCAGCTTCTGAGGGTGAGGGGACAGGGAGCCACCAGGAATCACTCCCATTACCATGAACAAACCTGCAGTTCTTTGCTTATCAGGGCTCTTGTGAGCTGCTGCAGGATCTAAATTCAATGTTTCTGTTTGGCTGAGACAGATATGGGGTCATGTTTGCAGAGTCGGTGCGCTATGGGCTCTGCTGGTCATCGTCTGGGCCCCAAAATTGTGTTTTGGCTCTAACCTGCTCACTCCCTGCCACCTTTACATTTATGCTGTTCAGATGAGCAGCCAAATGAGAAGATAATTGGGTTTTGTTTCAGAGATTGTGATGTGTGCGTTGTCACCTTGCTTTTGTAACTGGGAACATTTTTTAACAGGAGACAGAAGCCTAGAATTTACTAAGAGGCATGCAGTGCTTCCATAGGCCTACTCTGGAGACAAAGTCCATGCATTTTCAATACCATCGAGTTTGTTCTGAGGCAGACAATTCTCTTGTCATCATCAAGAAAGCCTCATTTGTCTGACACCCTCCCTCCCCCAAATACACAAGGCCTTTGGGAAACCGAAAAATTCCATTTATTTCCTAAAACAGTATATTCCCTTTATCATCTACCTACAGCTCTCCATTCAAAAAATGTAGAGAGGGCAACTGTCAATCTATTGCCAACCAATATCTTTGGAATCTAAACAAAATTGGCTTTAACTTGTAGTCCTCATCCTAAGGAGATTTAATGTTCCCCCTAGGACACCTGCAAATTTCCAGGGGCTAACTAACATTCCCAGAGCGTCTTATTTTCATTTCCTTGTCCTCCTGAACTTCCTCTTTGCTGGGCTCTTGAATAGCTCTCCCTCCCTTGCTCTTCCCACTCCAGTCATTCTCTTCTCTCCTACCCACTGATTCAAAATAGAACATCTCCCTGATTTCCTCAGTGTTGAACTCTTGAGACAGCTGTGTGTATTGAAATTTTCTTAAACTGCTGGGCTTGGAGTAGGGGGAGATCACATAGAAACAACACAGATGATCAACTTATTTTAATACAGAACACTTAAACCTTCCTATTCTTCAAAAACCCATCTGCCGAACTTTCCTTGGGGGACTTTCCACGATCATATTTAGGTCTAATGCCTCTCTACCTCTTAAAAAGGATAATCACCCTTTTGGGAGGCCACACACAACCAAAAATTCCCATCAGTGTCTTCTGCAAGAAAGTCCAGTTCTGTTTTGGTCTCCTTCCTCCGTCCTCCTTGACCAAGAGGATCCAAATTCAGACTTGTCCATCCACGTATGTGTCTAAACAAAAAATTTCTCCTCTGGAGAATAATTCTAATGTCATAAGTTTTGGTTAATACTTTCTAGGGGAAGCTGCCTTGTGGCGTGAAAGAAGCTATGAACTAGGAATCAGAAGACATCAGTTTGAATCCTGGCTCTGCTGTTTCTTAAGTTTTGGTTGAGAAAAATAACTTAATCTCTCTGAGCTGCTTTCTTCTTTGGAAAAATGCATCTAATGAATCCCTTACAGGAAGCACTGCATGCCTCTATAGCAAGCAAAAGAGTGGCTATAGAACCTAATCATAGTACAAGTCTGAGTGTGATTCAGAAATGATTGTTATATGCTAGACAGTTTGGGTGACACATAGCAACTATTAAACAATCTGATCCCACTCTCATGAGCTCACACTTTAATTGAGGAGGGCAGGAGATGGAGACTCTCTGCAAAGGGGCCAGGAGCCCAGAGGAGGGGGAGATCCCTGTAGCGTGGGAGGGGAAGAGGCAGCTTCCTCCAGGGACGGGCAGTGGCTCATGGTGGGCCTTGAAGAGTATGATGAGGGGAACAGCAAGACCATTTCAGGGCAAGAGGAAGATGAGACGTTGGGATCACATTTCCCATTGTCAGGAGACAAACTCAAGGTCTATGTGGGCTTCTTAAACTAGAGGGTAAACAACTCTTTTGAAACTCTGATGAAACCTCTGCATCCTGTACACAGAACATATTGCACAGCATTTCAGGAGACTCACTGACTCTGACTCTAGGTGAAAAGTGTTGGTTTCAGAGCTTTATTCCCCTGCTTCCTTAACTCTCGTGTTTCCCTCTTCGGATCCCAATTTTTTCAACCTTAGGATGCATCTACATTGATTTTTCCTTGATTCTATGTATAGGAGATATTGGGATTTCACATAGCCTAAGGAATAAGACCCCTGTTTCATGCCTAAGTTCAGAACGAATTAAGACAGAAAGGAAAAGGAACCAGGTAGATGAAGACCAAACATTATCTTTATTAATGAGAAAAGCTGTTTTGGATGATGTGGCTTAGAAAGATGTCAACCATGAAGCTCCTAATACTGCCTGCCCCAAGTTAGGCCTTGGGCCAGCACACTGAAGGGAAATATTGAACCTACAGAGCACACGGGCTTATTCAGGATCACAACCATGCACTACATGAGGAGAAGAGAGCAAAAGGAGAGTGAATTCCTCTTGCTTAGGACATTTGATAAATTCTCTCTACCCAATCAAGGAACATATACAATCATTGTTTCTTCCTTTAAAAAGGACTCACTTGTTTATGTCCTTTGCAGGGACATGGATGAAGCTGGAAACCATCATCCTCAGCAAACTAACACAAGGACAGAAAACCAGGCACCACATGTTCTCACTCATAAGTAGGAGTTGAACAATGAGAACACATGAACACAGGGAGGGGAACAACACACACCGAGGCCTGTCAGTGGGGAGGGCACGGGGAAAGGGGAGGGAGAGCATTAGAACAAACAGCTAATGAATGCAAGGCTTAAAACCTAGATGATGGGTTGATAGGTGCAGCAAACCACCATGGCACATGTGTACCTGTGTGACAAACCTGCACGTTCAGCACATGTATCCCAGAACTTAAAAAGAACTCACTTGACTTCCTTATGAAGGAATAAGCCTGGAGAAAGACAATAAGACTACCTGAAAGAAGGTCTGGTCCTGGTTATTGGGCTGAAGAGGAAGATGGGGAAGGAATAGGAGGGGTGGCTATAGAAATAAGAGGATGGCCTAGAAAAGGTCATTAGACAAACTCATTAGACAAAGGAGTCAGTAATAAATGCATCTTCTCTAAAAATGAGCCATGTTTTTCTTTTCATCCTCTCCCCTTTCATTCATTCATCTAATCATTCAACAGGTATGCACTGAATTCCTAGTATGTTGCAATTACTGTACTGGGATAAAATGGTAAGGAAGAAATATGGTTTTTGCCCTCTTGGAGTATTCTGTCAGGAAAAGAAGGCAGACATTAAACAATTAACCCTACCAATAATACATACTACACAAAATAATGTGAGAACAAGGGCTGAAGGCTGAAAGCTCTGAAGGTCATGTGGTGCTATGAGAGTATATCACAGGTAGCTCGATAGAGAGAGATTGGAGAAGACTTTCCCAAGTAATACTGCAGTAGACCGGGATTTCTGGGTACTTCCCTTGTCTCTTTGGCCTTCTTAACCTATCACCCACAGTGGACTTGCAGTCCCAGCACTTGCCTCGGTACATCTCCAAAACACAACCTCTGACTTCTGCTCCGGCTCCAAGCAGGTAACCATCATCTCAGAGAACATATGTGTCATGTCCCCTTCACAGGAAAATGTTTCTCAGATGAGATGGATGAGTTTCCCCAACTCGCCTTCCAAAGATGATTTGACAGAAAGTGCCTGTTTTTGACCAGTTTCTATGGTTTATAACAGAATAGCTAAACTGAATAATTTATAAAGTAAATGAATTTATTTATCACATTTATAGAGGCTGAGAAGTCTAAGGCTGAAGGGCCACAACTGGTGAAGGCCTTGTTACTGGTGGAGACTCTCTGAAGAGTCCAGTGGTGGTCCAGGATATCACACAGCAAGAGGGCCGAGGATGCCCATGTGCTAGCTCAGGTCTCGCTTCCTCCTCTTATAAGGTCACCAGGTCTTCTCCCATGATGACCCATTAATCCATTAACCCATTAACTCATTAATCCATGAGGGTAAAGCCTTCGTGATTCAATCACGTCTTTAAGGCTCCACCTCCCAATATAGCCACATCGAGGATTAAGTTTCAACATGACTTTGGAGGGTGTATTCAAACCATAGTACCATATAACATAGAGGTGGTAGATTATGGAGAGAGAGAATTGTGTTCTTCTTGTCCTGGATACAACATCTTGCATTCACAAATAAAGCCAGAAGGCAAGAGCATAGATGTACCAAATGAATTAATGGCATTGAAAAAAACAAATATTTAGTCAATAAAAAATACACAAATGGTAATAATAAACAGCTGCTGACTAATAGACTACCAGTGATTACAGAGACCAATATATCACAAAAAAAGTTGAAAATAATTTTATACCAGTAGCTTAATAAAATATAGAATTGTGGCTCAATGAATGACATGGATATGAAGCAGAGGGTATGTGTGAAAGTGCCTACTTGGTTATGAAATCTGAACTGTGCATAATTCTAAAAGAGGTGCTTCCAAGAAAATATAAAAGAGATTCAGCACAAAGCTTCCCATACCTCCTCTTAATGGCAGGATCAAAGGTAAACAGAAAACTGGGAACAAAGGAGAATTGCCCAATCTGGGCTGGATAACAGGGCCAAGCTGTCCTACATTATGAAGTCCAGGCTCAGTGAGACAAAGACAGAGGCACTCTGCAGCCTGACTGGCTGGGAAGGTCGTAGCGCCCACTATGACCAGCGTGATCCAGGGCAGGATACTGGAACGTCACTCTGAAGATGAAAATTCAAGAAGAAAGAGGATCTATGGAACAGACTGGGTTCAAGATGAGGAGGAAAAAGAAAACAACCAGCAAGTTTGGAGGTTAGATGCAGCTATAAAATGGTCCTGTGCAGTTTCATTTGACAGTGTTTGTTTATGTCAGTACCCTTTCAGAAACCCTTGGGCTCTTCTTTACATTTTCACAACCACATCTGTAATACTTTCAAAGAAAAGCACATTGCTTCTGGAGCTTGACAGATATCATCTGATAAGACAGTGGGAGAAGACACTCCAGTGTGTCAAATAAAAAGAGTGCAGATATAAACAGATTTGAGGATACAGCATAAAAGAAGATGCAGGAAAATGAAATGTATGGGATGTTTTTCAGTAGTCACATTGTAACCAAAGCAATAGGAACATCATGTTCCATTGACACCTGAATAGAGAAACTATGAATCAAATAGACACATGTGAGATGATGGAGGGGATGGCAGTGGATAGGGAGTAAAAATGACATCTATTGATCAAAATCACAAAGAATTAACTGAAAATGTGCTTATGGTAGTAGGTCAATGAAATATAGAATTTCTAATTTCATGCCTTTTGCCACACTGTCTTTAAAGTCTCCATTCGTATCCCCTACTTATCTTCCCCTCTCTCTCACCCAAGTATCCCACTGTATTGGAGTCTGACAAGTCCTTAAATCAGAGTCTGAGAAAGAGAATGTGGTTTATAGCTCCTCAATACCACCAACCCAGTCATTATTCAGAAGTAGCAACTGGGATATATTCTACTGTCGAGATATAAAGGATTTTGAAAATAGAATAGCATTCAATGCTCAAGCAGCTGGGATGCTTTATAACTGAAGATAAAAATATCTATTAGTTCCCTCAAAGGGACTCAGTAGCTGTATATATTGCCATATATTCTTAGTATCATAACTTGAAACTGTTTCGCTAACTCAAGATTCCAGAGAATTTCAGGATATATATTATAGAAATAAAAACTACTGAGGTTCCAGTTGAAAGAGACCTCCCATATCAAACTCCTCCAGTTTAGAAGGTAAAGCAATGAATTTATATGTGTAGACTTTGGTAAGCCTAGATAGTTTAAGATCTCCCCAGAATCTAAAAGAAATGCAATATGTTTTAGTTAATGACAATTTTAGACAACTGTCTTTGGGGAAGAAAAAGAAATGGACATAAAATAGCAGCTTTCTCCAGTTTGTATTAAACCATGTAAGTACTTTAAGATTTCAACTTATCACCCCAATTTATTCCTAAACTAAAACAATTTTCATTAAAATGCTCTTTGTACTATCAATTTTGAAATTGAAAACTGCTTTCAAATGCTGACCAGGGTATAATAAAACCAGCACTTTGATGCGTAGCTGGTAGCAGTTTAGATTGGCACAACCCATTTTCAGGTCATGAGACAATTACCTTTGGCCTCTTACTCTCCTAGATTCAGAAGCTTCTCTTAAAGTAGATTGCCACTGGCCTGGGGATTGCATTTGCAATATTCCTAATATTTCAGTAAGATAAGGTCTCCAGAATGCCATGTTAAGTAAGACTAGCTTTGCCCTAGAATCCAGAGGACTAGAGACCACAGAGAAGCCAAATGAAACTGCTGTATAAGAAAAGATAATCACAGAGAAAAGGACCAACTGAGAGAAAACAGAGTAAAACAAAAGCAAATCGACAACTAAATTTAAACAAGCTTGTAAATAAAATAAAATCTGATGGTATCAGGTCTTCCAAATCAACAATTTGAAAACAAATTTGCTCCAGATAAAACTGTTTATAAACTAATCTTAGAAAATATTAAAACACATACATCTAGGATGCTTGAATTTATGCACTGTCTTTGTTATCAAAAGTTTACCTTTTATACAGAAAGGTGAGGAAGAGAAAAGGAGCAGGGTTGAGGCATGGAGAGGGAGGGAGGAATAAGAAAGAGAGAGAAAGTTTAGGAGAGACATCCAGAGCCCAGGCTGTTTTCACCTAGATGGCTGTCGGGATACTTATCTAGCTGAATAGTTTTGTATCTTTTTGACCAGAGATAATTCTAAAATATAAATGTCTAAGATAGATAACTGTAACAATAAGCATATGTTCTGAAATTATAGATACCACGTGTCATTTCATTGCATACACAGGACCCTGCATTCAAGGAGAAATATTTCTCTAAGAACCTCAAGGCATTTTATAAAATCTAATTCCAAGCAACCACTAGAGTAGGCATAATAATTCATTGTTAATAGAGAATATTCTCAGTTGGCAGGCAGAAATTTCTTTAAACCTTGCAAATAGCTATAGACTTCCCTTTCTCAAATAAACCCCTCTTTAAAATACAAGACTGTTGAATAAGCCATATTGCAGGAAACCATGCAGATTTTGTTACAATAGAAAAGAGTGAAATTCTGTCTCAAAAAAAAAAAAAAAGGCAAGAGAAATAGGACTCTGTTTAGATTTCCTATTACTTTGTGTTTTCAGAAATTTTGGATACAGCAAAGTGTCAAATGTCAAAGTAAACAAAATGAAAAGCAGTTTTAAAAACAACAATGAATTTACCAAATTCTGGAGTGTGGAAATGGATCTGGGGATGAAAAAGGATCCCCAGATCCATTTCCACGCTCCACATCCTGGTCTGCGCCCTAGGAGGGCAATCTCTAGGGATGCATCTCTGGGCCCCTTTGCCTTCCAGCTTCCTGGTGGATTCAGCCACACAGGAAGAGGCTTCAGCAGGGTATGGGGGCAGAAGCAGAGGGAGGTGGGATTTCATTCCCCTGTTCCCTCCCTGTTGGGCCATTGCCTGGGTGTGGCTGTTCTCCCTGCAGCCAGAGGTCCTGTCAGGTGACCCAATTCATGCTTCAGCTCTGCTCTTCCTGTAGCCAGAGGTCCTATTAGGTGACCCAATTCATGCTTCAGCTCTCATGGAGCTTTAGTCCCCCTTAGCTGCTTTTTTTTTTTTTTTTTTTGCATGGCTTTACACTGCTGCTGGCCCTGCAGTGCTCATCATGCCTTATTAGTATCTCTAAGACTGCCCACTCACTGAGAAGTGGGCTGGTTGTTAGTGACTTCTCAATTACTCCTTCACGTGGACCCTCTGTTTCCTGCCGTGACTCTAATTGAAAGAATGACTTTGTTGTGGGTCTAAGTCTGTTCGGTCTACTATAACAGACTAGCCTAGATTGTGTGGCATAAAAACAACAGAAATTTGTTTCTCACCATCCCGGAAACTGGGAAGTCCAAGATCAAGGCACTCGCAGATGCACTGTCTGGTGAGGGCCCGCTTTCTGGTTCACAAACAGGGTCCTCTCGCTATGTCCTCGCGTGGTGAAAGGGACAAGGGAGCCCTCTGGGGCCTCTTTCATGACTGGGCACTAATCCCATTCATGAAAGTTTTGTCCTCATGACCTAATAACCTCCCAAAGGTCCCATCTCCTAATACTATCATATTGGGGATTAGATTTCAACACATGAATTTGGAGGAGGACCCAAACATTCAGTCTATAGCAAAGCACTTTAATCTTGCTACCAGGTGTGCCAAGGGAGAAGCAGCAGTAGTGTGCCCCAAGGGTGCTTATGTTTCTGAGATCAGCTTTTTCTTTTCCAAATGGAAGGGAAAAAAAACTATCTCACTGTGCAGAAATTAACGATGATAATGTCCACACCAGAGGAAACCTGTTTGAAGTCTTGCAAACTCGGTGTGATTGTCAGCAGTGAGAGAGTTTGAGAGCTTGGAGGAGGCTCTGCAGAAGCAATGGGGATGAGCAGGTGCATCCAGTGTGTGGAGAACAAGAGAAAGAGCAAAGCAGACAGGAGGGGAGGGAAATATCGGGAACTTATGAGGACCAGGAGCAATGCCCTTGAAATCTTCTGCCAGAAAAGCCTGCAAGTCCATGCCATACCTGCTCAGCAGGGGCAGAGACCCTGCCTGAGGTGAGAGCTGATTCATTCTGAGAGATCACTGGAGACAAGGAGGGAGCAGCCTAAGCAGACAGAAGAGATAATAAAATGAATGTCAACAGCCCCTCTTGGCTGAATGACAAATAAGAGAAATGACCACTTGAACTCAACTCAATATCATAAAGTTCACCTAGAGGCAAAATGTCAGACATCTGTAGTTAGTAAAATAATTTAATTTAAATTTTGAACAAATCTAGTTATAGTATGATCTGTAGCATCCTGACTGAATCCTTCTCAAGCTGCATCTTAATAGCTCCCTTTTTAAAACTCAGAGAGGCTATATTTCTGTACCTGAAAATATCTGATGCCAGGTGGACTAGGCCACCCATCTGTTTGTTTGATGGGTGCCCAGAAAGGGAGGGACCATCCGGCCCACTTGTCAGACAGAGGTGAGGGGATACAAAATTGGTCTCTGCATACAGAGAGTTATACT
This sequence comes from Plecturocebus donacophilus, assembly GCA_004027715.1. NCBI lineage: Eukaryota > Metazoa > Chordata > Mammalia > Primates > Pitheciidae > Plecturocebus > Plecturocebus donacophilus. Next base: position 121,294 of record PVKP010001456.1, on the reverse strand, counting down.
TTCAGAAAAAGGAAAGTGAGAAACACAGAGAATTGTAAAAGTTTAGAGCATGGAGAAGGCACAGATATCTGCTGTGCCAGCTTCCTTACCTGCCATTTTACAGATGAGGAAAGTAAGGTCCCCAAAAATTAGAGACTTCTCCACTCTCACAAGACTAATCCTAGAATACATGTTTCTATATTCCCAGCACTTTCCTGTCTAGGCAGGATAAATACCCAGGATAACATCTAATTCTCTGGGTCCACCCCGTGGAACAGTTGGGAGATTCTTGGACTCTTGCAAATACAAAGACCTCTAAGGTCGGTGAGGACATCCATGTGTCTTCAGTTCACGTTGCTGCATGTACCCACTTAACATTTCTTGAGAGTATGTCAACTGAAGATACGCCCTTTTTTCTGCACGACAAATCACAAGTTTATTGCAAGTAATAGAGCTTCCTTTGGATTTCTACACAAGGAAAAATACCAATGGCTAGACTCAGACCTGGACTCTTTCATGGGGCCACCTAGTCAAGTTGTTTGCTGCAAGCAGTTTGGCTGGTGGACTAGAGATTGTTTTGTGAAGTGAGATGACATTTAATAGCCACATTCTTGTTTCATGAAAACACTTTCCAAAACAGCTATTGAGAAAAGAAACCATTCTTACTGGAATGTTTACAAATCAACTTCACAATCACTTCACTGAACCTCCCTTGCCATCTGTGGGACCTCCCTTGTCTTTGAGTCTGGGAAGAGAAGGCATTTGCTTCACATGTTCCAACTGCATGTTATGACCACTGCAGACAATAGATACTTTGAGCTGTTGAAAAAGAACATAACCCACAATATTTATGCTACAGATTCCTGGGTTTTCCTCAAATTAAAACACACACACATGCACACACATACACACACACAAGCAGTTTTAAAGAGAGATATATCTCTTTAACCTCATCAGTGAGAGAGAAAGTCTAAAGTTTACAAATACCAATGACTGTGCTGGCAAAAACTGGCTGCCTAAATCAGGTGTCTATCAGGACCAGAATAGTAAGGTAATAGTAGTAAAAGAACAGGTCATTTGGGTTAAGTCTAGAGTCAAATATCCAGGCAGACTCTTGGGACTGGGTAAAGGCCAAGGACTTGGCTGAAGAACGAGGCCATATAGCAGGGGAATGAGTTCAGAGGTAGATGCAAAATAAAGAAATAAGCACATAAGGAAAAGAAGACATATTCTAACACAGTTATCAAAAATCCAAATGGAAAGTCCAAGCTCTGTTCTGTTTCTCTAAAGGATCAAGGTCAGGGATTGTTGAAAGCACAAAAAGACTAAGGATAACTTTATAGAGAAATGGCAGGCAGCAGGTACAAGAGAATTGGTCATGGGAAGGCTTTATGCTTTGTAACTTTCTGGCAAGGAAAGAGGGAAACTCAACAATTCCTAATGCCTTTTCTACTTTCAGTCTTCTTTCCCTACTTCTGTGGGTCCCAGGTTGTTCAAGCAGGTACTGATGACCAGATTCCATAGATTAGAAAATCAAGACCAAGGAGGCAGTGATTTGCTTACAGCTACTCAGCTAAGGAATGGCTCCTCCTGAACTAGAGCCAAGATCTTCTAGTGGCAGTGATCCCAAAAGAGAATAAGACAAGAAGTTTGAAAAACAAAATTGGTACTGATTCAACTGCTTAGGTTAACCCCACCATCTCCCTGATTTCCTCATTTATAAAATGGAATTAATGAAAGCTATTTTGGGGATGGCTGTAAAAATTAAATTAGATAATATATGTATAAGTTATAAAGCAACAAGGTATACAAATGTAATGGATGCTTATGTCTACCTCATTACTATAATTTTTTCTGAAGTCTTTAGTGAACAAAACAAGTTTCAACCTACCATAAAAATTTTCAGATAGATTACACCAGAAATTTTCACACATGCCTCAATTCCAAAACAAGATTTTTTTCTTCCACTTAAAAAAAAAAAAACCTACATTAACAAAAATATATATTGACCATCTACTATGTGCAGGCCCATCATGTGCTGCACAAACTCAGACAATCTGGCTCAGTGTCATAAATTACCTTTTCTTTCTTACAAACAGCTAGAGAATATGACCACTACAGAAAAGAGTATGATGGCAGGAACGCATTTTATCACAACAAGAAATGTGACCCCAAAAGTCTTTGAATGTTTCTCAGAGTGGTGAGAATTAGTCTTTTCAGACATTCCCAGGCTCTGATAAGTGATCCCCATGAATGCTCCTTAGACAGAGATCTATGACATAACCCCTACATACAGCAGACTATCTGTTGAGTTTCAAAAGGCTTAAACAAGGGATCTCAGTACTTCATAAATCTAAAACTTAACAGGCACTATTTTTCTTATTTGCCTCAAGCCACATCATCACTACCATCATTATTAATCAAAGGTATCATATTGAGATACGCTTTCTTTTGCATGGGGAACTTACATATTTCTAGTCATCAGGGAGCAAAAGATAAATAATGGTTTTGCTGTAACCCTCCACTTAGATAGCAAAATGGTTTTATTTCTAGCTTGAGGATATAAGAGCCAGCTTGTCCAAATCCTCCAGCCTGTCATCATGGCTTAGTAGAATTAAGCAATCTCAACACTAGACACTTAAAGCCATTGTTAAAATGTTTTATAAAGGCCAAGAAACAACTGGATACCACATCCAAAAAGGGAAAAAATAGAAGTGATACCACTTGCCCATCTTTTTATTGTCTCATCCTGAACCCTGAGTTGAAGGATGCCCTTATGGTCTGAGCAATTCTTCCCCACTGTGTGGAAGATGGGGTGGGGGGGATATTTATGATGCCCTGAGCTGTGATTTGGTGGTTGCTGTGTTCCTCATATTTTAAGCTGCTGATTCCCCAGTTGAAGCCATTAGGGGGCCCCTTGTGTACCCCACAACCATATGTACAGGTGGATTCTTGACTTAGTCCTCTCATCACAATCCGCCCTCAGCCCGAGCTCCTCCTTCATTGATCTCTTGCTGGATTATTTCCTTTTAAGGCTCAGTCTGAAGGGGAGAATCTAATCCCTATGGGTTCAATTGTTTTTTCTTACCTAAAAAGACAGTTTACTTTTGGTTATACTACAAAGGAAAATGTTTATCTGGTAAGGTCTTAGGAATCACCATAAAATTATTTCTAATTTGTTGTATATTTATTTTATTATTTTATTTATTTATTTTTTTTGAGACAGAGTCTCACTCTGTCACCCAGGCTGGAGTGCAGTGGCATGATCTTGGCTCACTGCAATCTCTGTCACCCAGATTCAAGCAATTCTCCAGCCTTAGCCTCCCAAGTAGCTAAGATTACAGGTGCCTGCCACCATGCCCTGCTAATTTTTGTAGTTTTAGCAGAGATGGGGTTTCACCATCTTGGCCAGGCTGGTCTTCAACTCCTGACCTCATGATTCACCCAACTTGGCCTCCCAAAGGGCTGGGATAATAGGCGTGAGCCACTGCACCTGGCCCTATTGTATATTTTAAACCAAAACAGACTTAAGCATTAGTAGCCTTACTTTCAACTTTCTTTCAAAAGGACTTAACTCTCACAATCATCTGCAGAAATTTTTCCTATACAGGCTGACAAGCAATTTCCTTTTTATGAAATAATATGAAATAATTACATCCTATGAAATAATAACAAATGGAATTTTATAAAGCCCTCTAAGCAGAGAAACAAAATGTCAGTCATCACTTCTGCCTTAAACAATGCATCAATGTAGCCGAATTCTTAGCCCTTTGTTGTGTGGGTCAGATCACGGCTGCAAATGCTCAGAGCCTCGCAGTAAGTCAGCGCTCCGGCCATGATAAAGAGGTTAGACTTGGGGTGCAGGGAGGGCTTTCCCAGCTGTTCCCTGTGATAGGGGTTTCTCAACAAAACCCACAGGGACAGAGCTGCTGCATTCACCCAGACTGTGCCCTACATGAAGGTACCTGACCAAGGGGTGAGGGGGCTGAAATGAAGACCATAAGCTGCCCATCTTAAGCCCAGAAAAGCTATTTTTTAAAATTCACCCAAAGCCCCATTCACTTGGCAAAGCATTTGTCCACAGAGCTGCCAGGCCATCCTCATTTAGGACCCAGGGAGGGTCACCAGACAGAACACACACCTCCCAGCCTCCCTCCTTGCCTGACGGCTCCTACTCATCTCAATCACCCGCTCTGATTGGCCTTTCCAGAGGCATGGAGAGAGAGTGAGTGAGGAAAGGAGGGAAAGGGAGAGGAGGGTAGAAGAGGAAGCATTTTTGCTCCAAACTAATAGAAATCATGACCAGCTGCATGCAGCCCACCTGGACAGTTTCCTAGAATGTGTCCTCTTGACTTTGGCAAACCAACTTTCAACACTGTATCTGTCTCCAACCAGAGGCTGAATGGGATGCTGCAGCTCTGGCTGCCAGTGTCTAAGACCAGGCCATCAGCTCAATGCTCCATCCTCACCTGTCTGCCTCATTTCCATGCATATTCATAGCCCTGCCTCCCTAGCTGTGGAGCCAATGCAGAAACCCAAGTCGGCTCTTGAAAAAGTTATAGCAAGAGGGAGAGTAGAAATTATCTGATGGATGCATTAGTCTTCTCTGTCTACAGGAGGTATTTGTAAATGAGTACTCACTTCTCTGTCTTTCAGAGAGTGACATAAAATGGGAATAGGCTTGTTTGGCTTGCAAAGCCTTTCTTGGTCTGCCATGACCAGCCCAAATCATCAGCCTGCAGAAAAGGTTTTCAAATACAAGGAGGAAGTCAGAGCTTCCAGTATCTCTTTTCCACAACCCTCTTTCCCTGGGTTCTTATGCCCAGGAACCACATAAAAGTTTCCTACTATGCATTTTCTAAATCAGTCATCCATTATAATTGGACTACCCAGTTCTCAATTCTTTGACATGCACCACCCTCCCTTAATATTATTTACAAGTTATTACCACCTACTGCAGTCTTTGGAATTCTGCTCCCTAACCTTCCCTGCACTGCACTGATGCTCTGACAGCATTACATTGCTGTTTACTCCAGCTGTCCCATGACTGAGTCAAAACCTGCATTCTTCTCTGGTGCTCTCTTGCCTTGATCTCATTGCAATGTTGATCTCCACCTCCATATTACTCTACTAAAACTATAAGCTACTTAAGGAAAAGTACCATATTTTATTCAACTCTGAATTTCCAGCACTGAGCACAATGCCTAAGCACAATTTAGTTTTGAATGAATTTAAATGAGAAGAACGAAGTGGTAGCTATAGGAAAATTTGCAATCAATAATGTTTCCTTCTTTCCTTCCTTCCTTCCCTCTCTCTCTCCTTTTTCTTTTTTTCATTTTAAGGAGTTTCTAAACTGACAAAGTAGATCCCTTTAGGCTGAATGAAAGACAGTAAAAATAGATGAAAACCTGAATAAAACGTTTAGGGATAAGGAGTAAAAAATTGAGGGTTACCATAGTGTCTCACTTGATGAAAACAAAAAGCAAGTCTATAGTGAGTAAGGAGCTTCTTTAAAGGGGCAGTAGAATCCTAAGACACCTACAAATTGTGGATCCTAGTAATAGAGTTGTTCAAGTGTTCAACTACTCAGGACAGGCTAGGTAGATAAGAAAAGAAAAGGGGGAGCTGATGGGCATGAAGCAGATGGATCAAGTAACTAGAGGTTTCTGGAAAAAGAACAGGAGTTCTGAAACAAAGCATTAGTTTGCTGAGAGGATGAAACTGTGACCAGATCTCTGACACAAAGTGGTTCCAAGTGATACTGAGGAATGTGTGCTAAAACAAAAGAGAAAGGTAAGGCCGCTAAGTGAGGAGGTGAAGGAATATAAGGCCCAGGTACAGGTCACATCACTCACATGGATTGTGAAGTCATGCAGGTCTTGTAAGGGAGAGGAAGCCATGGTACAGGCATTATCTACATATGGGTAAAGGAGAAAGGTCTTCCCAGTATGCATAAGGAAGAAGTCAGAGCTTCCAATATCTCTTTTCCACAACCTTCTTTGAGTCTTTATGCCCAGGAACTACACAAAGGTTTTCTACCATGTATTCTCAGAAGCACTCATCCACTGCAACTGGACTCTCCAGTTCTCAATTTTTCCTTTAATAAAGGCTGCAGACACCAGCCTTCTTTACTTTCATTTTGAAGTTATTGTCATCTATTAGAGCCTTTGGAATTCTGCCCCTTAAAACTCAGCTATGGAGGATCACACTCTCATGCTATGCTAGCCTAGAAAGCACGTACTCTTGTGTCACACAAGAATCCTGTTGAAATACTAGATCTCAAGCACCAACAGAGCAGAAAGGGAGAGGCATGGGAACACGTGTTGTATAGAGCAGTTCTATCAGAAAAGAGCATGATACAGAGTTGGCAACATGGAGAGATGTGATAGGCCAGGGCCACAGGAGTAAGAGCAGGAGTTCACACCATTGATCACTTGATAGCAGCTCAAGGTCCTTCACTTCAACATGGAATAAACATAGTTTACTTTTCAGAAGCCAACAATTTGATTAAAATATGGCAGACTTGCTGAGAATGTCATCTGTTTTCAGCTAAACTGAAAACACTGAAATTAAACATGTTGTTGGGGAAAATATTCTCAAAAATGTCCAGATATTTTAGTTCCTAGGGGCTCCTTTCTGCATCTTTGCCAGGTCTTTGATATGTGTTGGTTCTCAGCTAACCTGTTTTGAGATTTTGTTAACAGCATCTCTTGGCTTTTACAGATGAGGAACTTATGCCAAGAGAGGGAAAGTGGTTTGCTTCACATCACAGAGCAGATGAGGAGCAGAGTCTGAACTAGACCCTATTCTCATAATGACTAATTCAGACTTTTTTCCAACAGAATGTGATCCCACTGGAGGGGAATAAATGATTCAGTTCTGCAGAACTGGCTTTTTCTCCCAAGTAATTTGACAGCAATAATGTTTCTGTTACTATTAGACATTAGGATTAGTGTTAGTATAGAGGAATAAAACAGAATAGAATGACCAAAAATAGACCAACACCTTTATAGATATTTGGTTTCCTACAAAGCTGATACTGAAGACCAATCAAAAAGGGGTATTTTTAAATAAATGGCATATTTTTCCATATAGAAAAAAGTAAATTTTGACCTTTATTACATGCCATATCCAAAACTCAATTACAGATGATTGTAGGTTGACATTTAAAACACAAAACAAAGGATCTTTGATCAAGATGGCTGAATAGGAACCGGTCCAGAGCGCAGTTCCCAGGGAGAGTGACACAGAAGGCAAGTGATCTTCGAACTTCCAACCAAGGTACCAGGTTCATCTCAATAGGACTGGTTGGACAGTGTGTACAGCCTAGGGAGGGCAAACCAAGGCAGGGCACACTGCTGCCTCACCCAGGAAGTACAACTGGCCAGAGGACTCCCCTCCTACTGAATGGAGGCCATCAAGGACTCTTCCCTTCTGGCACTGTGGTTCAGATACTGCGTTTCTCCCAAGGTCTTTACGACCCACAGACCAAGAGAGCCCTGCCAGGCTGACAAGCACCATAAATTACCAGCACGGATCTGAGCAGCCACTCTGGCTGACGCCACAGCCTGTCAGCACAAATCTGGGTGGATGATTTGGCTGGCACCTGGAATGCCTGCAAGACAGAGCTTCCAGCTCCCCAGAAAGAGGACCACCCCCACTAAGACCAGCAAACTGAAACCCTCAGGCTTGAGAGTTTTGCAGCCAGCGCATCAGTTCAAGCTCCACCTGGGATGATTGAGCTCGGTGAGGCAAAGGGTGTCTGCCATTGCCAAGGCGATTCTAATCTTACCTGTGTAAACAAAAGCCAGAGGACACTCACACAGCAGCTGGACTGAGCCCATGGCAGCCCAGCAGTGCCTCTGTAGGCAGACTGTGACTAGATTATTCCCTTCTTGCTGGGCAGAGTATCTCCAAAAGAAAGGCAGCAGCACATCAAGAACTTATAAATAAAACCCCACTCTCCTGAGAGCACCTGAGAAAAGGGGTGATTGGGAGTTCCACTGCAGCAGACTTAAGCATCCCTGCCCAGCATCCCTAAAGGGAGCAACAGAGCTCCCAGCACAGCACTTGAGCTCCAATAAGGGACAGACTGCCTCCTCAAGTGGCTCCCTGACCTCCATATAACTAAAAAGATGCCTCATACAGGAGTGCTTTGGCTGATATCTGGTGGGTACCCTTCTGGGACAAAGCTACCAGAGGAAAGAACAGGTAGTGATCCTTGCTGTTCTGTAGCCCCCATGAATGGTTCCCAGGCAAGTAAGGTCTGGAGTGGACCTCCAGCAGTCCTACAGCATAGGGGCCTGACTGTTAGAAGGAAAACTAAAAAAAAAAAACAAAAAGAAATAGCTTCAACATCAACAAAAAGGATGTCTACTCAGACACCCCATCCGAAATCACCAACTTCAAAAACCAAAGGTAGATAAATCCACAAAGATGGGAAGAAACCAGCACAAAACAGATGAAATCACCAAAGACCAGAACACCTCTCCTCCTCCAAGGGATCACAACTCCTCACCAGCAAAGGAACAAAATATGATGGAGAATGAGTTAGATGAATTGGTAGAAGCAGGCTTCAGAAGGTGGGTAATAACATATTTCTCTGAGTTAAAGAAACATGTTCTAACCCAATGCAAAGAAACTAAAAACCTTGAAGAAAGGTTAGATGAAATGCTAACTAGAATAACCAGCTTAGAGAAGAACATAAATGACTTGATGAAGCTGAAAAACCCAGCACAAGAACTTCACAAATCATACACAGGTTTCAATAGCCAAATCGATCAAGCAAAAGAAAGAATATCAGAAATTGAAAATCAACTCAATGAAATAAAATGAAAAGGCAATATTAGAGAAAAAAGAGTGAAAATGAACAAACCCTCCAAGAAATATGGAAATATGTGAAACAACCTAATCTACACTTGATTAGCATACCTGAATGTGACAAGGAGAATGAATCCAAGCTGGAAAATACTCTTCAGGATATTATCCAGGAAATCTTCCCCAACTTAGCAAGACAGGCCAACATTCAAATCCAGGAAATACAGAGAACACCACAAAGATATTCCTCAAGAAGAGCAACCCCAAGGCACATAATTGTCAGATACACCAGGGTTGAAATGAAGGAAAAAATGCTAAGGGCAGTCAGAGAGAAAAGTTGGGTTACCCACAAAGGGAAGCCCATCAGACTCACAGCAGATCTCTCAGCAGAAATTCTACAAGCCAGAAGAGTGTGGGGGCCAATATTCAACATCCTCAAAGAAAAAAACTTCCAACCCAGAATTTTATATCCAGCCAAACTAAGCATCATAAGTTAAGGAGAAATAAAATCCTTTATGGACAAGCAATTACTCAGAGATTTCGTCACCACCAGACCTGCCTTACAAGAGCTCCTGAAGGAAGCACTAAACATGGAAAGGAACAACCTGTGCCAGCCACTGAAAATCAACTAATGGGCAAAACAACCAGCTAGTATCAAAATGGCAGGATCAAATTCACACATAACAACATTAACCTTAAATGTAAACAGCCTAAATACCCCAATCAAAACTCAGACTGTCAAATTGAATAAAAAGTCAAGATACATCAGTGTGCTATATTCAGGTGACCCATCTCTTGTGCAAAGACACACATGAATCAAAATAAAAGGATAGAAGAATATTTATCAAGCAAATGGAAAGCAAAAAAAGCAGGGGTTGCAATCCTAGTCTCTGATAAAATGGACTTTAAACCAACAAAGATCAAAAGAGACAAAGAAGGACATTACACAATGGTAAAAGGATAAATACAACAAGAAGAGATAATTATCCTAAATATATATGCACCCAATACAGGAGCATCCAGATACATAAAGCAAGTTCTTAAAGACCTACAAAGAGACTAAGACTTCCACACAATAATAGTGGGAGACTTTAATACTCCACTGCCATGATTAGACAGATCAAAGAGACAGAAAATTAACAAGAATATCCAGGACTTGAACTCAGATCTGGACCAAGCGAACCTAATAGACATATACAGAACTCTCCACCCCAAATCCACAGAATATACATTCTTCTCAGCACCACATTTCACTTACTCTAAAACTGACCACATAATTGGAAGTAAATCACTCCTCAGCAAATGCAAAAGAACAAAAATCATAACAAACAATCTCTCAGACCACAGTGCAATCAAATTAGAGCTCAGGATTAAGAAACTCACTCAAAATCACACAACTACATGGAAACTGAACAACCTGCTTCTGAATGACAACTGGATAAAAATGAAATGAAGGCAGAAATAAAGATGTTCTTCGAAACCATTGAGAATGAAGACACAATGTACCAGAATCTCTAGGACACATTTAAAGTAGTGTCTAGAAGGAAATTTATAGCACTAAATGCCCACATGAGAAGCAAGGAAAGATCTAAAATCGACACCCTACCATCAAAATTGAAAAAGCCAGAGGAGCAAGATCAAACAAGTTCAAAAACTAGCAGAAGACAAGAAATCACTAAGATCAGAGCAGAACTGAGGAGACAGAGACACAGAAAAACACTTCAAAAAAAAAAAATCAATGAATCCAGGAGCTGGTTTTTTGAAAAGATCAACAAAATAGACTGCTAGCCAGATTAATAGAAAAGAGAGAAGAATCAAATTGATGCAATAAAAAATGATAAAGGGGATATCACCCCTAATACAATCATCAGAGATTACTACAAACAACTTTATGCACATAAACTAGCAAATCTAGAAGAAATCGATAAATTCCTGGATACTTACACCATCCCAAGACTAAACCAGGAAGAAGTTGAATCCCTGAATAGACCAATAACAAGGTCTGAAGTTAAGGCAGCAATAATAGGCTATCAACCAAAAAAAAGTCCAGATCCAGATGGGTTCACAGCTGAATTCTACCAGATGTACAAAGAGGAGCTGGTACCATTCCTTCTGAAACTATTCCAAACAATACAAAAAGAGGGAATCCTCTCTAACGCATTTTATGAGACCAACATCATCCTCATACCAAAACCTGGCAGAGACACAACTAAAAAAGAAAACTTCAGGCTAATATCCATGATGAATATCAATGCAAAAGTCTTCAATAAAATACTGGCAAACCGAATGCAACAGCACATCAAAAAGCTTATCCATCATGATCAAGTCAGCTTCATCCCGGGGATGCAAGGCTGGTTTAACATATGCAAGTCTGTAAATGTAATATATCACATAAACAGAACCAAAGACAAAAACCACATGATCATCTCAACAGATGCAGAGGCCTTCCACAAAATTCAACAGTGCTTTATGCTAAAAACTCTCAATAAACTAGGTATCGATGGAACACATCTCAAAATAATAAAAACTATTTATGACAAACCCACAGCCAATATCGTACTGAATGGGCAAAAACTGGAAGTATTCCCTTTGAAATCTGGCACTAGACAAGGGTGCCCTCTCTCACACTCCTATTCAACAAAGTATTGGAAGTTCTAGCCAGAGCAATCAGGCAAGAAAAAGAAATAAAGGGTATTCAATTAGGAAAGGAGGAAGTCAAACTGTCTCTATTTGCAGATGACATGATTGTATATTTAGAAGACCCCATCATCTCAGCCCAAAATCTCCTGAAACTGATAAGCAACTTCAGCAAAGTCTCAGGATACAAACTCAATATGCAGAAATCACAAGCATTCCTATACATCAATAACAAACAACCAGAGAGTCAAATCATGAGTGAACTCCAATTCACAATTGCCACAAAGAGAATAAAATACCTAGGAATACAACTAACAAAGGATGTGAAGATCCTCTTCAAGGAGAACTACAAACCACTGCTCAAGGAAATAAGAGAAGACAGAAACAGATAGAAAAACATTCCATGCTCATGGTCAGGAAGAATCAATATTGTGAAAATGGCCATACTGCTCAAAGTAATTTATAGAATCAATGCTATCCCCATCAAGCTACCATTGACCTTCTTCACAGAACTGGAAAAAACACCTTAAACTTCATATGAAACCAAAAAAGAGCCCGCATAGCCAAGACAATCCTAAGCAAAAAGAACAAAACTGGAGGCATCACACTACCTGACTTCAAACTATACTACAAGGCTACAGTAATCAAAACAGCATGGTATTGGTACCAAAACAGAGGTATAGACCAATGGAACAGAACAGAGGCCTCGGAAGTAATGCCACACATCTACAACCATCTGATCTTTGACCAACCTGACAAAAAACAAGCAATGGGGAAAGGATTCCATGTTTAATAAATGGTGTTGAGAAAACTGGCTAGCCATGTGCAGAAAGCAGAAACTGGACCCCTTCCTGACACCTTACACTAAAATTAACTCCAGCTGGATCAAAGATTTAAACACAAGACCTAACATCATAAAATCCCTAGAAGAAACCTAGGCAATACCATTCAGGACATAGGCACAGGCAAGGACTTCATGACTAAAACACCAAAAGCAATGGCAACAAAAGCCAAAATAGACAAATGGGATCTAATTAAACTTAAGAGCTTCTGCACAGCAAAAGAAACAATCATTAGAGTGAACTAGCAACCAACAGATGGGAAAAAAAATTGCAAGCTACCCATCTGACGAAGGGCTAATATCCAGAATCTACAAAGAACTAAAGCAGATTTACAAGAGAAAAGAAAAAAAAAAAAAAAAAAAAAAAAAAAAAAAAAAAAAAAAAAAAAAAAAAAAAACCTCATCCAAAAGTGGATGAAGGATATGAACAGACACTTTTCAAAAGAAGACATTTATGTGGCCCACAAACATGAAAAAATGCTTATCATCACTGGTCATTAGAGAAATGCAAATCAAAACCACGTTGAGATACCATCTCACAGCAGTTAGAATGGCGATCATTAAAAAATCTGGAGACAACAGATGCTGGAGAGGATGAGGAGAAATAGGAAGGCTTTTGCACTGTTGGTGGGAGTGTAAATTCGTTCAATCATTGTGGAAGACAGTGTGGCGATTCCTCAAGGATCCTGAAATAGAAATACCATTTGACCCAGCAATCCCATTACTGGATATATACCCAAAGATTTTAAATCATTGTACTATAAATGCACATGCACATTTATGTTTATTGCAGCACTGTTCACAATACCAAAGACCTGGAACCAACCCAAATGCCCATCAGTGATAGACTGGATAAAGAAAATGTGGCACATATATACCATAGAATACTATGCAGCTGTAAAAAAAGATGTAGGGACATGGATGAAGCTGCAAACCATCATTCTCAGCAAATTGACGCAAGAACAGAAAAGCAAACACCACAAGTTCTCACTCATATGTGAGGGTTGAACAATGAGAACACATGGACACAAGGAGGGGAACATCACACACCAGGGCCTGTTAGGGGGTGGGGAGCCAGGGAGAGATAGTAGGGGGTGGGTAAGTTGTGGGGAGATAACATTTGAAGAAATGCCTGAGGTAGGTGACTGGGGGATGAAGGCAGCAAACCACCATAGCAGGTGTGTACCTGTGCAATGCTGCAAGATCTGCACATGTACTCTAGAACTTAAAGTATAATTTTTAAAAAACACAAAACAATAAAACTTTAAAACACAACATAGGATGATAACTTTATAACTATGGTTTACGCAAAGATTTCCTTAAAAGAACACAAAAAAAATCAACCTAAATGGTAAAAATGGATAAATTGAACTTCTTTAAAATTAACAAACTTTCATTTATTAAAGACACCAAATCAAAGAGTACAAAATGTTTACAATACATATAAGTGACCAATAACTCATATTCAGAATGTATGAAGAAGTTCTATTATAAATCAGTAAGACATAGGCAAAAAAGCTGATTATTTTAAATTGTAAAGAATTTAACTAGGCACTTCATTAAAAAGGATGTTCAAATGATCAAGTATATAAAAAAAGATATTCAACATTACCAGTCATCAAGAAAATGCAAATTAGAACTCCAATAAGATACCACTTCATACTCACTAAAATGATGAAAATTAAAAAGATAGACAATACCAATATATTGCTAGAGGGAGTATAAAATTGATCAACCATTTTCTGCAAAATCAAAGTTGTATTTATTCATATCCTATTAACCCTAGGTATAAACTCAGTAGAAATTTGTACACATTGTACAAGAATATTCGTAATAGCATAGTAACATAAAACTGAAACATCCAAATGCACATCAACAATAAATAGGATAAATAAGGTTATATTTATAAAATTGAATACTTTTCAATAATGAAAATTAAAAATATTGTTTCACTTGTATTTCCCAGAAGATCCTCATCATAACTGAGCACTTGAATTAATGAACATCCAGCATATCCCACAAGACCTTCACAGGAGAACACTATAAGGAGAACATGAATTTGGCTCCTGCCCATGATCCTGAAGTTGGGGCTGGATTTGTGCCATGCCCCAACAAATTCATGAGGCTACCTTCCTCTATGGAGGGCTCTGAAATCCCTGGGAGCTTGGCAACCCCTAAGAATCTCAGATATTTGGAAGATTTACAGGTCATCTAATGAATACTTTCAGTTTATAGAAAGAAAAGATGATGCCCAGGAAAGGAAAGAAAATGAGGGTCACAAGCTCACCAGTGGCACTACATTAGAACTGTCTCTTTCTCTTGGACATATTTTCCATTTGCAATGAGCCAAAGGCATTATGAAGTCAAAGAACAATATTGGTAATGCATTCAACTCACATCTGTGGTTAAAAGAAATCACCTATTTGATGTTTTATGTTTCAATATTCTGTGTACCAATAAAAATAATAATGCATAACTGCAGAGAGAGAGACTCTATATTGCCATATGTGGGCATAATAGAGATTTATAGTCTGCAAAGGAAATACCAAGATTCCCTGGCACAGAAAAATCAGAAATTAAAACAGCATCATCAGAACCAAATAAAAAAGTTCCCAGCTGTACTAGCCAACCAATTAGAAATTGAGATACTCCTTAATTCATTTTTTTAATTGCTTGATCAAGGGCCTTGGGAATACATTTATAAAAACTTAGATCATTCCATGCCCTGATCTCACAACCTTGGTAGTGCTTTCAAGGGACATAAAATTGTGTGATTAAATTTGCACTCTGTTGTTCCTGCAGCTGGAGGTTCTCCATGCTGGAACTTGTCCTGACTAAGCAAAACTTAGTAGGTTGTTATTGACAGAGTAGAGAGTGGTGGCCAGGTTTCACTTTGCTCCCACATCTACAACAGGGTTTCTCAATCTCAGCATTGTTGACTAGATAGTGGATTGGATAATACTTTGCTGTGGGGGCTGTCCTGTTCATTCTAGGCTGTTTAGGAGCATCCCCAGCCTCTAGATGCCAGTTATACCTCATCCACAGTTGTGACAATCAAAACTGTCTCCACACATTACCCAACACCCTCTGTGGGGAAAACTACTCAGGTGTATTAGTCCATTCTCATACTGCTGTAAAGAAATGCCTGAAACTGAATAATTTATACAGAAAAGAGGTTAATTGGCTCACGGTTCCACAGGCTCTACAGGAAGCATGGCTGGGGAGGCCTCAGGAAATTTACAATCATGGCAGAAGGTGAAGAGAAAGCAGGCATGTCTTACAATTGCCAGAGCAGGAGGAAGAGAGAGAGGGAAGATGCCACATACTTTTAAACAACCAAATCTCATGAGAACTCTATCACAAGAACAGCACCAAATGGGAAATTCATACCCAAGATCCAATCACTTCGCACCAGACACCACCTCCAACATTGAGTATTACAATTTGACTTGTGATTTCGACAGAGACACAGACCCAAACCATGTCACCAGAATTGAAATCCTTGGTCCACCCACATGTAGCTGAGCTTTGACTTTCACTCTTGAGGTACCCAAGAGACATTGATAGGAAGGAATAGTAATAAAATAAACATTAAGAGCTACCCTTTCCTGAGTGCCACCTATATAAAAGGCACTGTGCCAGGTGCTTTACATGCATTATCTCATAATATCCCTATAATACCTTGGGAGGCAGTGGATCAGTCAGTACTCTCAGTTGCTAAAATAGTACGCATTCTAAGTGGTTTAAGTGGAAGTAAAATTTATGAGCTATATATATATAAATCTCATAAATGTATATCTGAATCTCCAGGCATCCCAGAAGGTCAAATTAGAGCTTGGCAGCTGGGAATGACACCCAAGCCACACTACAGGAGTGCTCCAGTAGGCACCTCATTGCAGCCTCCCCTGGGAACAGGCATCTAACACCATATTATGCCATGGCCTACACTGTGTACACTGAGCTGGGACCAGAATAAAGTGACCTCAAGAGTCAAAGCCTCTGCCACTACAGTCTCTAGAAAATTCATTGCTCCTCCTGTCCTTTTTCTCATGAGTACAGTTTAAATTCAGTACCTCTCCCCAGCCATTTGATTGGCAGAACCTTTATCACATGCCTATACCAGAGCTGCAAGAGAAGCTGGAATAATGAGTTTCTCAGGGAATTAAGAATTACGGAGGTTCCTCAGACATGGGAAGTGTATTCAAAATCTCCTAAATGACTCTAGTACAGGTAGATGCCCATTTAATTTCTGAGGAAACAGGCTCAGAGAGTTTAAGTAATGTGTTTAACATTGTACCTACTATGTGAATTCCAAACAAGCTTTTCTATTCTTTAGCCAGTATTCTTTTCTATATATCAATAGCTCAAGATCCCTACCTCTCCTTCAACCCCGACCTTGATTACTGGTTCCTGAGAATTCCCCAGTCTGAGACGTTCTGAGGTTTTTCCCAATCTAGATTATTTGTAAGCCACGAAGAAATGGTCACTGGTTAGTACCTTCCTAAATGTCCTACAGGAACCATGATGTGGATTGTGTTGGCTGTGGTAGAGCTAGTAGTTTCCGGATGAATGAATATGGGGTTTTCTCTACTTTCTTTGCCAGATACCTTCAGAGAAAGCCTCTCTTCTACAGTGTGGAGGAAAAGAGGGCACATCAAGCCACCCAACTGTGATGAACAGCCTCCAGTTTCTCCGGGTACTCTACCTTTGTACAGTACTTCCCTTGAATGTGGGTGGGAGCTGGTGATGCACTTCTAACAAATAGAATACATCAAAAATGAAGGACTATCACTTCCAAGGTTATGACACAAAATATGATGATTTCTGTCTTTCTCTTTCTCTCTGGTTCTCTCTGGTTTTCTCTTAATTTCTCTAGGGCTCTCTTTGAGGAAATCAAGCTCCCATGTTGTCAACTGCCCTCTGGAGAAGTCCACATGGAAAGCAGCTGAGGACAACCTCCAGCCCACAACCATCAAAGAATGGAGGCCCTCATCCAACAGTCAATGGGAAATGGAATCCTGCCAACCATTGCATGAATGACCTTGGAAGCAGATCAAGCCTTGAGACAATCACAACCCTAGATGACTCCCTAATTGCAGCCTTGTGAAAGACCCTGACCCAAAGGCATCAGGCTAAGCCATGCTCAGATTCCTCCCCCACTGAAACTTTCAGATAATAAATGTTTCTTACTTTAAGTTGCTAAATTTGGGGATAATTTGTTACACACCAATAAATAATATAACAGCTGCAAAAATGATCTATGTCCTCATCTGTGACTAATATTGCTGGCCATGCATTTCAACTCTGTGTTTAATTAATTGAACAGGTATTTATTGAACATCTACTAACAAGTATCAGACATTGAGCAAGTTCTAGGCATTTATATGTTCCCACTAGATTCTTAGTTCCTTGAGGGTGGGGATAATGTCATTTCTTTCCCCAAACCTCAATTTATGCCTAGCACTGGTAGTCAGGGTGTGGTAGCTGAGTAAACATCTGAATTTACCCCACCTTTGTGGCTCACTTCATTCCCATTCTACATTTCAGCTTCACCCAAGTTACCATGTTTTCCTCATGCTACTTCTTCTCTTATCCTCTAGGTCTATTATGTCCTCCTGTTTGCAATGCTCTTATACTATCATCACCCTGATTATTCTTTAAGACCCAGTTAAAGCCTCAATTATCCAAAAAGGACCTCGTAGACCATCCCAGTCCTCGGGGATCTCTTTCTCCTCTCAGGTCTGTGGCACTCACAGGTTACAAACTCTCCTCTGATTCAGAGATGTGCTATATCAGAAGCTCTTCAAGGGAGCACACTTTGCTTATGCCCCTCTATATCTCCTCACTAGTATTTGAAACCATGCTAGGTTCATAAGGCCTCAAGAAATATTGTTTGAACAAATGAGTGCCATTGAATCTGATAACAGCTGTGCTTGGCCAACTCTCAAATGCTTTTTATTGTTCTTCCTTATTTTTTTTATTCATAAAAAAAACTGAGCTCATTCATATACTCATCACTCTGCAAAGAATAAAAAATAGATTCAAATAGAAAAACAAATCAGACATATTTTCTGTTCTCATGCTATTTTTGTTTTCCATGCTGCAGCAACAAATTACTACCAACTCGATAGCTTAAAGAATACAAATTTATTATCTTACAGTTGTAGCTCAGAATTTTGACATGTGTCTCAGTGGGATGAAGTCAATATCTTAGCAAAGTAACATTCCCTTTGATAAGGTTTGACTATGTCCCGACCCAAATCTCATCTTGAATTGTAGCTCCCATAACCCCCATGTGTCATAGGAGGGACCAGGTGGAGATAATTGAATCATGGGATCATGGGGGTTGTTTCTCCCATCCTATTCTCATGATAGTGAATTAGTTTTCACAAGACCTGATGGTTCTATAGGGGCTTCCACCTTTGCTGGGCACTCATTCTCTCTCCTGCCACCCTGTGCCATAAATGTAAGTTACCTGAGGCCTCCCCAGCCATGCGGAAATGTGAGCCAACCTCTTTTCTTTGTAAATTACCCAATCTTGGGTATGTCTTTATTAGCAGCATGAAAATTTACTAATACACTTTTGTAGATGTGCCCTTGCCTTTTTCAGCTTAAAGGCTGCCTGTAATCCTTGGCTCCATCTTTAAACTCAGCAATGGTAGGTTGAGTCTCTCATGCTGCTGTCCCTCTGGTTCTCTGAAACCTGAATTATTCTTTACTTTTAAGGATTCAGTGATTATCCTGGGATCACCTGGATAACAAGATAATCTTCACCTATCTAGGTCCTTCACTAAAAACACATGTACAAAGTTTATTTTGCCAAGTAAGATAACATATTTCCAGGTTCCAGAGATTAGGATATGGTCATGATTGGAAGCCATTATTGAGGGGGAGAGTAGCATTATTATTTGGGGGCTATCACTTAGGGGTATTAACACTCCCTCTTTGTCTGTGACTGTACCAAGTCAACTAACTTATGAATGGAATTCCTGTACTGCAATGGTTGTCTGATGGCTAGCAAGGGGTGTACTGAGACTTAGATGTGGACTTACCATTATGGAAAAGCAGAAGAAAATAGAACTTAGCTTTAAATAAAAGCCATATACAATGCAGATTTCGAGTTGGCTCTGCTTCTAATGAAAGCTGGAGTTGATCTGCTTGTTTCTGCATCAGTTGGATTTCACCTCACAGTATTTTAGTTTGCCTCTCTTGAAAGGAGCAGATATGTTATACCTTCTCTGCAGCACCATTCTCTCCTGTCACCATCACTCTTTTTCACTATACCTTAAAATCTTTTGTTGGACAGTTTGAATGTT
Source organism: Plecturocebus donacophilus (assembly GCA_004027715.1). Taxonomy (NCBI): domain Eukaryota; kingdom Metazoa; phylum Chordata; class Mammalia; order Primates; family Pitheciidae; genus Plecturocebus; species Plecturocebus donacophilus. The sequence goes on along the minus strand of PVKP010001456.1, from coordinate 101,704 downwards.
CTATAGAAAGCTTCTTGGTAGTTCTACAGGAGTCTGCCTGGAGCTTAAGAGGCTCATCTTGAAGATGAGTCCCTTGAGCATCCTGGAAATAGGACTTATGCTGGGAGGCCCAAGTGGGGTCTTGGAAATGCAGTGTTTCTACAGCGAGAGGACATTGTTCCAGCCCACCCACCATCGGCCATCACTGCTGTTCAGAATAGGGCACCCTCCTCACCTTTTACCTCCAGGAATGTCAGGGATCTCATTTTTTGGCTGTGTCTCTAACTTCCAAAAAAGAAGGGAGATAGTGCTTCTTATATGTACTAAAAAATTAAAGATCCATCAGTTCTCAATTCTGCACCCCACAAAGGTTGACTGTAGTTCTAACAAAACTTCCCATTGTAATTGTTTTCATTTGTTCAGACCTGGGTCTTTTGGAATGCACATAAACTCACACCTCTTCTTCCTAGACAAGATAGCTGAAGCTCCTTTATTCCAACTCAATGTTTGATGTGAGCACTGCTCTCCTCCCTCTTACTTCTCCCCACCTCAAGTTCTCCATGTTGCTCGTAGGTACTCAGAAGACATCAATATTCTTCTAATTAAAGTGGAATGTAATTGTAGGTGTCCATGGGATTTAGACCCAAGGAATACCAGAATCTGGAAGCACCTTTGATATTGTCTCTTTTAATCTCCTCATACAGAATGCCACAGATATTTTATTCTAGTGGCTTCTAAATTCAAAGACCAGAGCTTTTTAAGTTCACTACGACCATTACATCCACACCTACGACTAGTACATCCCAAGCTGCTCATATGTTACAGAAATGTGACTTGATGAGGTTCTGTTCATTCAGTGAATTGACCTGATGTCAGTCTCCTAAGCACTCAGGCTTCCTGCACATGCTCAGACTCATTTTGATTCAACCAATTAAAAAAGAGAAGCCTAAAAGCCCTTGCATTAAGCTAAAGTTGTCTACATTTCATAAATTCCTCCCTCTAAGCAATCAGAAAACTATTTTTGTGCAGCAGAAAGCTGGATTTTCTGGCCGGGCCTAGTGGCATGGACATGTAGTCCCAGTCACTTGGAAGGCTGAGGTGGGAGGTTTCCTCAAGCCCGAGAAATGGAGGTTGCAGTGAACCAGTATCGTGCCACTGCACTCCAGCCTGGGTAACCAAGTAACACCATGTCTTAAAAAAAAAAAAAAAAAAAAAAAAAAAAGAGCTGGAATTTGGCACTCTCTTAGTTTGGGTCTCACTTCTCCTGCATACTAGCTTTTCAATTGCAACTTAGAACCAGTCATTTAGTCTCTCTGAGCCTCAGCTTCCTCCCTAGTAAGGTGAGGTTAGAAAACCTCATCTCACCTGGTGACTGTGATGGTTAAAGTTAGATCATATACAGACAAAGCAGCTGCAGTGTATTCTCACAGTGAGCACTCACTAGATAGCGGCTATTATCAATATTGATTACTTTGCTTCTGATGTGCTACAGAAACTAAGGAAGCAGCTCCTCCACTTGGTACTCAGTTTCATCTAGGAAGGGATGTAACAGGGCCAGAAAAGGACTTGACTTTGCTTTCCAAAAGCCTAGAGGACTTCAGGCAAGGCAAAATCTGGTGGAAACATTGTGATAAGGAATGTGACTCTTTGCCTCCGCCATCCTTAAAAAATTAGAGGAACCTCCCTGGGCCAAGCAAAGGGGGTGAGCCTGAGAGATGGAGAAGGTGATGAGAAAATAGAGCAGGGAGATCAGTGGGGCCCAGAAGGAGAAGACCAAAAGGGGCAGGATGTGCTGGGAAAAGGATAATCTTAACAAGGGACATGGTAGAGGCTTGAGATCCCAGTACGTGACTGCAAGATTTTGAAAAAGAAACAAAAAACACACTTTGTTTTCCTAAGTCCCAGCCCTTCTGAGTCTTACCTGTGACTTTAAAAAAGGCACACAATCTCTGTAGGCCTTAATTTTTGCATGTGAAAATGGAGGGGTTGAGATAAGCGACTCCCTCTATCTCTGAGATAATAATACAAATAGTAGTCATTATAACGTTATTGGTTTTTTTATGTGTTTCTTTAAACTCTAAGAGCCACATTTTCCACATAAGGAAACAGTCAAAGAAGATGAGGAACCTGATCAAGATCATACAGCTGAAAAATAGTTGAACTAGGACGTGGAAAAAGATCCATCTGACTTCAAAGATTTGGCCTTTTCATCCCAGTGACCTCTAATAGAAACTAAGGAAGCAGCACCCCTACCTGAGATCCGCGGATCCTCTGGTTCTTTCATATCCTGATACCCAGGAAACAGCTGACACACAGAAAAGCCGCCCCTTCCTGGAGTGAGGGCGGTGCCCCTGGGCAAATACCCACTATGCCTCACTCAAGTAAGCAGATTGTCTGAGCCACCTGTGGAGTTCAGAACTTTCCAGTTTACCTGAGGACTAGCCACCAGTGGCTGGAGAGAGCTGAGACACCCAGGACTTCTGGGTTTCTGATTGGAGCAGAGGCAGAATGATTCTTCAGGTGTTCCTGCCATGCATCCTCCCTTTGTATCTGGACTGTGGTTCTACACTTGGGTGCAAAGCTGTGGCTTATGAAGACCTCTCACAGTTAAATAGAAGTGGAATTTTTGTGAACAGAAATACCTTTTGAGTAGACGACCTGCCACTATCTAGGTGTGTGACATAAGAAAATTTAAAATCCTGTAAGCTTCAGCTTTCTTATTTATGAAACAGAAAGATGTCCACATAATCACAGGTGATTAGGAAAATTCAATAAGGAGAGAGTCAATGCCTTGTTTGGAAGGAGTAACCTCTGAACTTTCCTAGCTTTCATAGCAGGCAAGGGGGTCAGTTACGAGTGAGTGAGCAGAAAGTGTCTCTCTGCTAGTATTCTTTCCTGGTATTCTCCCCAACCTCTGGTAGAACTGGCCCCTACCTTCGTCGAGCTCCCATAGCACGGTCCTAAACTCATTTCTCCCTTTTTTCTTCCTATCTTTTCAGATGGATATGTGTCTACCATTGCATTTGTGAGCTCTGAGGGTAAGGATCAAGTGAATTCCTGAGTCTCCTACAGCCAAGCACAGGACCCAGCCAAAGGGAAACATGAGCTGCAGCAGCCTCCATTTAATCTCTGCAGGCCCTGGGCACCAGTGGGGTGCTGAGAAGGACCCCACCTGAGGCCTGGCTGTTGCAGCAGGCACAAGTTATTCTTCTATGAGTACACTGGATGCAGCACCCACCTCATCAGCCCATCAACGCATCAGCCCTGGCTTCACGTGTCAGGTGAGACCCATCATCCTGCCTAATCAACACCTCAGGTTCCACCCCTTCCCTGATGCTTATAATAATGGTTGTTATGCTAAGCAATCTGTAGTATCTAGAAGAGCAAATCCAGAAAAAATATTGTGCTTTTATCCTTTAATCTATATTTGTATTTTTACAGTGTTTGCTTTTGTCTGGAAAAGTTACCTAGTATATGTTGTGAGCTGAACTGTGTCCCCCAAAATCCACTTATTAAAATCCTAACCCCCAATACTTCTGAATGTGACTATTTGGAGATAAGGTCTTTAAGGAGGTAATTAAGTTAAAATGAAAACATACGGGTGGGTTCTCCTACTATCATTAGTAGGGGAGACTAGGACACACACACACAGAGGGAAGAGCATGTGAAGACACAGGGGAAAGGCGGGACCATCTAAAGCTGAGGAGAGTAACCCAGGAGAAATCAACCTTCCAGGACCGTGAGCTTGGACTTCAAACCTCCAGAACTGTAAGAAAATAAATTTCTATTCATTAAGCCACCCAGTCTGTAGGTCTTGGTTATGGCAGCTCAAGCAGGGGAAATACAGTACAGCATATAAAATGTTTCTTACAAAAATCCATTCATCCATAAATATAGACTCAAAGAATACTGATGTTCACTTTCTGTTTCCAAACACTGCGAAATATTTTAATTTGGGAAATAAATGGACTATGTATACATTCGTGTACTGACTAATAAAAAAAATGCACCCCAGTATAGCCAGAATTATTTTTGGTGTTGAGAACCCAAGCATCAAACCCCTATTAACCCTGACTAATCCACTATAGCAGTAAGCTTGGATACAGAAGGACTTTGAATGAGCACTGGTCCAGTTTCCAGAAATGTTGGATGAGGAAAAAGAGAAGGGGTAGGTGTTGGTGACTGTGGTAGCGTCCTGCACCAAGATCATGAAGCCCGAGAAGGTGAAGACTTTCTGAGGACTTTTTGAGGAAATCATCTTGTCCAGCATCCCCCTTGAACTCACAGACGGGTGGTACAGTGTCATGAAAGTCACGGGGGTGGAATGTTTTGAGGAGGGTGTGTTGGCAGCATCCAATGCTCAATTCCCAGAGAGATAGGTTGGTGGAGGCCGAGGAAGGATTTAATAGTCTCAGAGAGGCCTGGCAGTCTGGGGGCAGGGAGGTGGCTGGAATGTGCCCTGAGGCACATGACTTAATCTTGTGGCATAGTCTCCTTCTTTACGAAACAGTTCATAATCTCACCTATCACACAAGACTTCTGAGATGATCAAATGATGTAAATACCCTGTGAACAAATCATTAGACTGAGAGTACAGTAGTCCCCCCTTATTCATGGGGGATAGGTGTCAAGACCCCCAGTGGATGTCTGAAACCACACAGAGTATGAGATCCTATATGTACTATGCACAAATTTCTTTTTCCATCTTCACAATTTCTTAGATTTGTTTTTCTGCAGATGTTCACAACCTCAGCATATGATTATTTTTCTTTCTTTTATTAAGTTGAGAACTTTCTCTTTTCACCTAAAGAAAGCACTTTACTGCTTCTCTTTGGCCAGCATCAAATTGCCAGTGTCACAACTTTTGCACATAGGGCCATTATTAAATAAAATAAGGGTGACTTGAACACAAGCATTGCCATACTGTTACAGCTGATCTGACAACCTAGCGGGCTACTAAGTGACAGCTGGGAGTGTAGACAGCATAGAGACGCTGGACAAAAAGAGGATTCATGTCCCCGGCAGGGCACAGCAGGACTACATGATATTTCATCATGTTATTCAGAATGGCAGACAATTTAAAACCTATGAATCGTTTATTTCTGGAATATTCCACTTAATATTTTCAGACTGCCATTGACCATGGGTAACTGAAACCTCAGAAAGCGAAACCAGAATGCATGAACAGACTAGATCTATGTTAGGCACAGCTGGAAACACAGCTGACTCCTTGGGCCACCATGAGGACAATCAGTTAATTAGCCCTAGGGATGACCTAACATCATGTGACCTAATTTAGCCCTCTATGCCGCCAAATGAAATCAGCTGCCTGCTTTTTGCTTTTATAAAACTGCTTGAAGCATTTGAAATTATTTAGGATAAAGAAAAAAACAAGCTCTGAATGAGTTTGTATTTGTTAGAATTTCTCCTCTGGTTTAAAGCAGGATGGCCAGGTAATGCTCAGGCAAAAGACAACCAGTGCTGGCAGCATTCCAGAGACACACGGACGTGCACACACACTCAGCGGCATTCACTCCCAGGCAGGATTACCTCCTCAGCTCCCCCCCATCACCTGTGCCACCCCAAAACTGCAGGTAAAAAGCAGAGTTGTTTGAAAGTTGGAGCAGTGAGCCCAGGATCAAGGGCCCAGTCTGGGGAGGGCAAGGAGAGCTCCTGTGAAAACTCAAACCAGGAATCCAGAAGAGGCAGCCACCGGACCATTGAGCATCTGCACTTCTTGGAAGGGGCTCCCATTCTCTTCGGAAGAATTAGTCAAGAGTGTAATTAACTTGCCAGGTGACCTTGAGTGAATCATTTCCCCTTCCTGGGCTCCTCTGTGGTGACAGAGGGCTACAACCCAGCCCCAGAATATCAGGACTGCTCACTCTATCCCTTGAGCCATATTCTATCTTCTTTGGGATTCCAGCCCTGGCCTCTATGTAAGGGCCAAGCTTTGGTTTATTTTGCTCACAAATGTTATTTAAAGTTTCTAAGACATGGCCATGGCATGCCAGGCCAACTCATTCTGTCAGTTTGACACTGAAAATGCCTCTCCATCTGTCTCTTCCACTCCATCCCCATACCCACTGCCACTTCCATCCACAGGCGAGATAGCATCATCTCTCTCCTGGACTGCACCATCACCTCCCGAATGGCTTCTCTGCCTCCAAGCTCGCTCTCTCCAACCAATTCTCTGCATAGGCATCCAGAGGGATATTTCTGAAACAGAAATTTAATGCTATAATTTTCTTACCTAAAAGTACCATATGAATAACTATTAACTATAGAATCAAGTCCAAGCATGTCATCCATAACCCTCCAAATTTAGCCTAATTCTCCAGCCTCCCCTTCTATGTTGTACTCCCTGCATCTTAGGCTCTGGCCATCTTCAACTTTTCACCATTTTCACACAAGAGGAGGACTTGCTTAGTGATCCCTTTGACTCAAATTAACAAATAAGCAATATTTTATTTGTTAAGCAGAGTAAACTTCCATTTTTCTGTATCCTTTAGTTCCAGAATTTTAATGGTGAAGGCCACCTTATTGTTGTTAGTAAGATGGTGACCAGCCTGGGACAATGGTTTGTCCCACTGCAGTATAAGACACATAATCAGAAGTTAATAAACCCATCATTTTCTCATTACTTAATCGCAGTACATGATTAAATGCAGTTATATCAAAGTCCATTGTTTTGGGACTCTTCTCTTGTGCAGGTATGAAATTTAATCTTTAGAGGACAAATCTGTAAGAGTCAAAGTCCAGATATTTCTTAATAATGGCTCTGTTGCTTCAAAGAAAGGGAAGTCAGATCCCTGGCAATGAATTCTCACAATGTACATCTTGAATATCAAATTCCTCCTTGCACACCCCATAAATAATTTCCCTTCAAACCTACCTTTTATTTAACAGACTTATCTTGATATTTATTATGCAAAATATTCCATCTTCAGTACAGTCTTTGTCTTGTATTATACTTGGGAAGAGCAGTGAGCAACTGCAAAGACTGAACTTAACCTCTGTGAGATGCTGATCTGTGGGAGTGTCTGTCCTGTGGAAAGAAAAACATTTGCCTCATTTTCAAGGAAATCGTTTCTAATGAACCTCTCCAGTGCCATTTGCCATCTTGTCCAAACTCCCCTCAGCAACGTGCCAGAGCAATGCAGACAAAGCTATGCAGTCAGGCTCTCTCTCTTGCAGCCAAGCCACAGAGGCCAGGCCCTGAGCCTCAGAGAAAGATGTCAGCTGCTGAGCCTCACTGAGGCAAGAGCCCATCTCACAATGGGCTGGACTGCAGATCTCCAGGAAGCCCATACTGAAGGATCTCCAGCCAGACACAAGATTTCATCTAACACAGCTTACCCGATACATATATCACCAGTGTGTGAGAGGGTCTCAGGAAAGCAGACAACTTCAAGCTACACTCACAGAAAGACAACCCTTTATACCCAATTTACCTTTAATTTGGGGCCACGTAATGCCTTTCATCAATTCCCATTGTCTTAGTTTAACAAATGGAATCATAAATTATGCAATCGACAGCAATTGCACTTATTCGCAATTAGAATTCGTCAGTGCTCTGCCTATGAATAATTAATACTAGGATAACCTTGATGGCGCAAGTGCACTTTGGAGGGGTGTACTGAATATATAGGAAGTCTTCATTTGTGATCTCCGTTTTGGGTTGAAATGATCAGCTGGTAAATCTCTTCAAATAGTATTCAATGCAGCAAGTCTACAGTGTTTTGAACTAGAAACAAAAACCGAGACACAAATAATTTCAAAAACTTGTGGCTGGAAAGATTGTAAACAGAAGCATTATGTTCTTGTGCATGTCCACTGAATAAAACTCCCTATTTGATTCTGAACCAAGTTGGGGGAACTGTCTTTGGGAATTACATCTTCCCCCATTTGTAAAGTGAGAATGGAGAAATTTGTAACTCTTAAGTTCCATTTTGAATTTTAAATTTTTGAGACACCCAACATTTTTAACTGTAGTCCACAAGTCCCCAGTAGATCTATAGACAGAACTATATTTCAATATAATTATTCTTGGTCAGCCTAATGTTTCATTTTATACAATTAAAAACAGTATTCTGTGAAAGGATTCATCACCTTCACCAGAGTCCCAAATAGACCCATGGTGTTTGGTGGATATGTGCATTTATCTGTCATTCTATGTAAGACTCAACGTTTTTTGGCTTGAGTCAAAAAACGTTGAGTCTTACATAGAATGACAGATAAATGCACATATCCACCAAACACATTAAATTTAATCTTAGTCCAAACAAAGAGAAAATGTGGGAGACAAATGATAAATCCTCAAATAGCAGTGCTGGGAAGGACCTTTTCAATTGTCCATCCCAGGCCTCTAACCTCATCTCCAGAATGAGAATTCCTCCACAGCTCACCTGGCAGACCAAAAAGTCCATTCCCAACCATGTGACTCATCTGACAATCTTGTAAGGTGGGTGCATCACTATCGCAATTCTACCAGTTGGTAGAATTCTACCAATTGGCCCTTGCAAAGGGTAATTGACTTGCTCAAAACCTAGAGTCAGCCTTCTGACTCCAAATATTTGCTATACTTTGCCATGTTAGTCATCAGGCTTAGATACAGTAAATAAAATTTTATCAACAAAATCCAGGAATGTGATTTATAATTACAGAAAAATTAAACTCAAATCTAAATGTCTTATAGTGGGGAAGGTGGTGAATTCTTTCCTTCATAGGAAAGTAACCAAAAATGACTCATTTTCCAGGAGGAGGACAGAAATTGCCAAAACCATTCCTAAGTCTCCATCTGAGGCAAGAATGCATTGTCTGAGATCCTGGGGCCACCATAACAAAAGGTAGTATAACAACTGAGTCACACATTTTCTATAGATGCAAAGAAATGCTCTAATTTTCAGCATTTCTGTGATATGTTTCTGAAATGACGTCTTGGTCAGAAGTTCTAACTTATGAGAAAATGAATTTTAAACTTTTGTTGCTTGCTGAACTCAGCCTGTGATACAAAGGGCTGACTCATGAGGACTGAGGGGATCTTATTAGCCTTAGAACATTCCAACTCAAGGCACACAGAAGAATTCAATTCAACAACTTAGTGGCTGCCTATTACCAAACAGCAAGAATGTGCCAAGCACTGAGCTCTGTACCCTGAAAGGGTAGTGAAAAAGATATAAACTCATAGGCCGGAAAAGAAATAAACACATAAAAAAAAAATCATTGCAATGCAAGACAGGATGTGTCAAGGCTAATGCAGGAACACACAAAGGAAACAGAGATTTTGACTCCTAAAATAGATAAAGGATTCATGGATTGGGGACCTGGGAAATACCCTTCAAATATATCCCCTTCCCTCCACTTCCACCACCAAATGAGGTATAAGAAGAGCGTAAAGGATACATTGCAAAAATGCAGAGATGTCCCAGGGAAGAGTGGAGGTATAAAGTCAGGGAGGGAGTTGCAGGCAGGCCTAAAAAGATGACCAGGCTGTCACAAAGGACCGGATACAGCAAGAGAAGGAGTTCACACCATACCTCATTGCTGACGAGGAACCAAGTGACATTTTAAATAGAAGACTCACATTTTAAATGGAAGATTCACAAAATCTGATTTCTTAGAAAAATCACTCTTGGGGACAAGTATTTGGAAAGAATGATGGGGCTGAGGAATTAGAAGCATAGAGGCCACTTAGGAATGAAGCCAGTTAGGAATGGACTTGCTAAGCACTGACATTCAGCAGCGGGAGACTGTCCCAGAGTTATTACATTGAGTCCAAAACTCCTTCCTGGTAACTTTAATGAAGGTGGTATTGTATTCAGCAAAAGAGAAACTAGTATTTTATTGAGTTATACTTCATATTCCTTAGGCAGGTCCTTAATATAGAAGAAAAATGCAAACCATAAAGTAGATACTACGTCAATCATCTGGAAAGCTCAGCCCTCCAAATGTTTTTAGCAATATTCCTATTCCATGTGGAAAATGGACTTTGGCCTGAAGTACACATGGCATGTCTTAAAACTCAATGGAGCCAATCCTGGATCATTATTTTGCGGAAATGTCTAACTTCAGTCATGCTACTCTGTCTTTAATTTCCCACTGTACAAAAAATGAAAGAGAGAAGGAGAGGGCGGGGGAATAGGAAAGGAGGAAAAGAAGAAAAAGGAAGAGAAAGAGGAAAAAAGAGGAGGAAAGAAAGAAACTAAGAGATAGAGACAGAGAAAGAAGGAGTGAGGAAGATGACAGAGAATGAACCAATGGACCAGGGTGCTAATATGAGAACAGAAGTCTTAGAAGAGCAAGGCAGAAGGTGAGGGTTTATGGGGTGGACAATAATGGACATAATGGACATCCGAGCACTTAAAAGTTGCCAGTTGCTCCAGCACCTGCTACAGACTTGCCTGAAGAAGAAAAAGCTAATAAAGTGAGATTGTTTCCCTTGCTACTTCAGAGGATTTTATGTATGGCACAGTGTAGGGTCAGTGGCAATATGAACAAGTAACATACCTTTACTCCACTACATAGAGTAAATTATTCCATTTTCCTCCCCCTTTCCATTCATTCCAAAAATCCTACTGAGACATTTGTTATATTCCAGGGATAGTAGCAATCTCTAAGAATAAAAATGAATAAAGAAATGAAAGAATAAACGAAGGAGCAAAAGAATGAATAAAATGATCCATTTTGCATACCTAGCATTTGTTGTGCTTTAGTTCCCTATCATTAGAAATGGAGTAAATCTCTGAAGAATCAAAAAAAAATGAACTGACTGATCTTTGACTGTATGGCCTTATGTAAGTAACTTAACGCCTTAGACTCTTCATTTTCTCATCTGTAAACCAGAGATAAGGAAACTTTCCTGCTCACCTCATACAGTTATTGGGAAGACAAAAGGAGTCCATATATAAGAAAATACTTTGTAATTGCTAAAACACAGCATATGGTACTATTTTAATAAGGGAAACATCTCAAAGTTTAATTTGTGACCACTAAATGTAATTTAAGTTACAGGTTTGAAGTTCACCTTCTATTCTTTAAAGTGTCAGTTGATTAAATTAATAATGTAAACAAGACGAGGGAGGGGAAGCAGGCATTTAAGCCACTTAATTGTTTTTAACCATAATTGGTGTGCTAATTATAGATCTAATTTGGCTATTCACCAAAGCAAGGTCTTTAATGACAATGTTATTCATCTTGTTCTAGGTAGTTTGCATATTTGAAAGAAATGAAAATAAATTTCTTTTAAAAATAGACTAATTCAGATTTCTTTTATTTTAGGTTGTCTTGTTCACCAAAGGTCCCTCATCCTCCACCTCCACAAGGGTAGCCTTGTGAGGTTTGATAGGTGGGACTTCAGAAATAAAGATGGATAACCAGCAATTCGTTGACTCCACAAAGAGAATTATCTGAGCACAGGGAGTTCAAGCAGGGATTCTGGGGCATGAATCTTTGGGTGAGCAAGAATTCCCCTTTGGAGTAGAACAAGATGGCAGGGGTAAGAAGGCTGGCTCCCCTCTTAAGAAGACAGAGAGACTGCACTTGTGCATGTTTTTGCTTAACTTGTGGATAAAGTCTTACAGACAGGTGCAAAAAATAAATCCTCTTTTGCAACCCAGAACTAATTGCTCAGTATGAGTTTTGATACATATATAAAGGGATATTATCATACCTGAGACAGTTAACTAACTGATGAGAGTATTGATAACCATAAAGGTTGGTTTCAGGCCAGGCATAGTGATTCATGCAGGCAATCCCCACACTTTGGGACACCAAGGTAGGAGGATTGCTTGAAGCCAGGAGTTCAAGATCAGCCTGGGCAAGAAAGCAACACCTTATCTCCATCAAAATTTGAAAATTAGCTGGGTGAATATTTTTCTTTATATATAAAATTTTTAAAATAAAAATTTTAAAAAAGAAGACAGGGAGAGAAATAAACAGCACCTGGAGACCCATCACTGTGTACTCCCAGTGTGAAAATGGGGACTAACTTCTTCCTACCAAGGCCACCTTCTAAGTGCTGTAACCCTGATACCCAGCCCTGGGGCCTGGCTGAAATTGCAGCCAGCAAGGCAGAAACAGCACAACCACAGGGCTGAAGATCTCCCTGCTATGCCCCTTCCTGGACTGCTGGGTGCACTGGGTAATTCCATGTGAGTGGCATTTTATAGACTGTGAAGCACTTGCCCTACATTATCTCATTTGATTCTCATCACAAGCCATTTCTTCCTTGATACACACATTGAACTTTAGTTAGAGTTGAGAGATGTCTCAATTATGTAAGGGGAAAGATTTCTAGAGACCCTGGGTTCTTTCATTTTCTCTCATAGGGAGAGCCAGTTTAGAGAAACAGAGTGGTACCATGGAAAAGGTCAAGAACCAAAATCGACTTGGGTTCTAGTAAAGCTGACCTACCATTGATAGGCTTGAAAGCTTAGTTTCCTATTCTTCAAAACATTGATAATAATGTATGACAGAGGTATTTTAAGGATAAAATGTAAAATATGTGGAACAATTCCTAACAGAAAATCAACAGTTAATAAATGGGAGTTATTCCCCCTTTCTGTCTATCTTCAAGGAAAATTTAAGGATCAAATAGTCATTCAATAAATGTTTATTGAATGCTTACTCGCTGGTACATACTGCTCCAGGATTGGTAGATATAGCAGTAAAAATGCTTGAATCCCTATAGAAGCACCACATAAATGTGAGTTGTGTAATTAAGAGGAATCAGTACTACATGACTCTATCTGTCCCAAGAGCTGGTTAAGTTTAGAAGCCAGAAGAAATCCAAAATGAAATTGTAGAATAGTCTTATGGAAATGAAAAACTGTTTTGGTCAATCACATGGAAGTTATTATTAGGTCAATAATAACTTATTAGGTTTTTATTATTAGGTAATAATAACTTATTATTAGGTTAATAATAACTTAAATAGTTATTATTTGGTCTATCACATGGAAGCTATTATATATAGTGAATATCACACTTAGAATTTCTCTATGCTATGGTAACTGCTGAAATTGTCAGCCATGGTAAATAGGGAATTTTCTTTTAATCATACAACTCTACTGCCTCTGTTTATGATGTAGAAAGTCACAAGTTTTTCCCACACTCTAACAAACAAAACAAGCCAGGTAAGCTATATCACTTTTATTTTTTCAAATATACCAGTTTAAGACACAAAGAAACCTAAATTAACTAAATTCCAGAAAAGGACAAGTGCTTTATAAGAGAGAAGAGATCTTAGCTGTTCACATCCCTAGAAGAGTTCTGAGAAGATTTAAAAACAAACACAAGAAAAATAAAGAAAGATAAACACACCATAGTTTGGGATAGGAAGAATACAGCTGAAATTAAAAACAAAACAAAACAAAAAAGTAAGGGTGTATATGGATTGGCATACAGATTAATATTCTGAAGAACACCAGGTATAGAGCAAGATTGAATCTACCTGCCAAATCCTTCGAATGGTCTTCACTGAGTGCTCAAAGATAGTGTGCCAACAGCTTGGAACAGGTCAGGAAAGATCACCCATGAGGTATATGGTACCTCCTCTAGATACAAAGAAACCCACCTCCAGAGGTAAGAAGCATGACAAGTGAGCTAAAAGATATTCGTCAGAGGCACTACAGGTTCTCAGGCAACAAAGGTCAGAAGAAATGCCAGATATCTTGTACATATCTTAAAACACAAGTCAGTTCAAGTCTTCAAAGAATAAAGTTGTCCTCAGAAGATTTGGGCAGGTCAGTAGGTAAAAAAAACAAAAAGAAAAACAACTCTTAAGCCATGAAAATGCAGGAGCTATACTGGAGAGCAAAGACAACCCTCTAGCAACTTATAAATCTGGCAGGCAGGCTATAAAGCAGAGAGTTTTCACACAATTTGGAAAGCTGTCAACTCTATTGAAATTCATAAAAAGATCTCCACAATATTGGCAGTTCCAGAGCATAAATCCTACAAAAGGGAGAATCCCAAACAATCCTCAAAGTAACTAAAGCCTGCGGTGAATGAAACAAACTAAAGCTGCAACAAAGCCCAGACCCAGTTCAATAACTAATCAGATTAATTTTGGCCTTCATTCTAAAAAACTGATAGAAGAAAAGTGTGTTTTTCCTAGAAGCAATTATTGTTTGCCTCAGTCTTTACTATTCATTTATACAAAATTTCTATGCTATGACCAAAAATTACAAGATATACATAGAAGCAAGAAAATTTGACTTACACAGACAAGAGAAGAAATAGTTAATAAAAGCAGAACCAGAAATAGCACAGATGCTGAAATATCAGACTGGGTATTGAAGATATTTAGGACAAAAATGCTAAAGGAGGCTGTGAAAAATATATAGCAACCTGTTAGCAACCAGGCCACACAATAGGAGGTGAGTGGTAGGCAAGTGAGCATTACTGCCTAAACTCTACTTCCTGTCAGATCAGTAGCAGCACTAGATTCTCATAGAAGCATGAACCCTATTATAAACTGTGCATGTGAGGGATCTAGGTTATGTGCTCTCTATGAGAATTTATGCCTGATGATCTGAAGTAAAACAGTTTTATCCTGAAATAGTCCTCCCACCCCCATCCATGGAAAAATTGCCTTCCACAAAACCATTCCCTGATGCCAAAAATGGTTGGGGACTGCTGCTTTAGGAGCTAAGTGATTATAGCAGGAAAAATACATTATTTCTTGAACCAAATGAAAACACTAGAAATTAGAAGTACGATATCAAAATAAAGAATCCAAGAGAAGACCTTAAATGCAAAATGCATACAGCAGAGGAAAGAACCAATGAACTTGAAGGCAGATCAATATAAAGTAACAAAAATGAAACTTAAAGACAAGAATTGTTAAAAATAAAAAAGCGAGCATCTGTGGCACAAGACAAAAAGCCATGAGACAATACGAAAAGTTCCAAAACACATGTAATGAGAGTCCTAGGAGCAGAAGAAAGAGAATAGTGCAGAAGAAATATTTAAAAACAAAATAGCCGCAAACTTTTCAAAATTGATGAAGGATATTGACCCACAGATTCAAAACTCAACCTCAAGAAGAACAAATACAAAGAAAACTGTACCTAAAACAAGTGTGAAAACATGTGAAGTCAAAGACAAAGAGAAAATCCTAAATGGAGCCAAAGCAACAAAAAGAACAATAAGAATAATAGTCGTCTTCTCATCAGAAACAGTAGAGACCAAAATCAATAGAAGTGTTGAAAAGGAAAGAAGACAGTCAATACATAATTCCATATACAATGAAAATATCCTTCAAAAATAAAGACAAAATAGGCTTTTTTATTCACACACAGTCTTGAAAAACTAATCTCAATCTTAAGAATAAACACAGAAAGTTTCCTGCAACTGATGGAAAGTTAAACCAGATGAAATTCCAGAACTATAGGAAGGAATAATGAACCAAAAAGGGTAAATATCTAAGCAAATATAAAAGCCTTTTTTTTTAGCTTCTTGAAACCTTTTAATGGCTATTAGCAGTTTAAAATATATATAGTAACAGTATAACTGGTGCACAGCACATGCAGAGAAAATATATAAGACAATAAGAGGATAAAACACAGAAGAGTGAATTGAAATATATAGTTTTAAGTTTCTTAAACATTGTTTAAAAGTATAATTTTACTTGAAGGTTAACCGTGATAACTTAAAGATCTATGTTGTAATATCTAAAGCAACCAGTAAGATAAGTCAAAAAGACACATTTCTTTTTTTTTTTTTTTTTTTTTTTTTTTTTTTTTTTTTTTTTTTTTTTTTTTTTTTTTTTTTTTTTTTTTTTTTTTTTTTTTTTTTTTTGCCTTTACCTGATTCAAAAAGACACATTTCTAAAAGATCAATACAGACTTGTGCTCCTGGGCAAAATCGAGTAATGAGATAGAATTTTCCTTCCCATTTGAAGAAGTTAAAAAAAAGCAGGGGACAAAATATATGGAATAAAATTTCTCAGACAATAGACATCAAGTAATGCCGGAAAGCTATCACTGTTCCCAACAAAGCAAGCCATGGAGCTCTACTATTGCTAAGCTTGAGATCTGGGGAGAATTTCCAGGCTGCTGTGCAGGAGGATGATCTGTAGAGGAGCTTGTTTCTAGAAAACAAACAGAGTAGGGAGTCTGGAGAGATTTTTGTAGCTGGAGTTCACAGGACAAGCCTCCAAAGGGGCAAGATCTGCACAGAGCGCTCTGGAGAACTACAAAAATAAGAAATGATTTAAATGTATATATAAGGACACTATAAGAGGAAGAATGATATAAAAGAGCAGAAGGAAGAATCAAAAGAGACCTCACATAAGACTCAAAAAATTCATGTTTCTACCAGCCAAAATAGAAAAACCTAAGTATTTCCAGAGCACTGGGTGAAATGCTTAGATGTGTATGTCTTAGTAGTGGAATAAATTTGGCCCTAAACTAAAGGTTGTTCTGGTCCAAAGTAATGAAACTTAAAAGCAGGACTTGAAGGATTAAATGTTGCCAAATAACAATTACATCCAGAACAAAGTGCAAGATTATTCTTTAAACTAATGAATGCCCAGCACCCAACAAGGTCAAATTCACTATATTTGACATTCAATTTAAAATTGCTAGACATTCAAAGAAGCAAGACACTATAATCCATAAAGGTGAGAAAAGTCAATCAATTGGAAAATACCTTGAAATAACATATGTAATAGAATTAGTAGACAAGGACATTTTAAAAGCTAATGTAGAAACAATAACCGAATTACAAAACGAGTTAAGGATTTAAATAGACATTTTTCCAAAGGGGATTTACAAAAGTCCAATAAGCACGTGAAAAAATATTCAATATCATTAGTCATTAAGGAAATGCATATCAAAACCACAATGGGAATCACTTAACACTCACTAAAATGATTATAATTTATGGGGAAAGAAGGAAGGCAAATAACAAGCAAAGGGGTAGAGAAATTGGAACCTTCATGCATTTATGGTGGAAATGTAAAATACAGCAGTCACTTTAGAAAAGAGTTTAGCAGTTCCCCAATAAGTTAAACATAACATTATGATATAACTCAGCAATTCTATGCCTAAATATATAGCAAATTGAAAACATAGGTATACATAAAACTTTGTATATTAATTAATCATTATTCATAATAGCCAAAAAATAGAAACAAGTAATCATCAACTATTGAGTGAAAGGAGTAATGGGTAGTGACTGCCAATAGGTACAGGGCTTCTTTGGGGGGATGAGGAAAATGTTTTGGAATTAGATAGTGGTAATGGTTGGGTTGCACAACCTAAATTTTTGGGTTTCACAACCCAAAAATACTAAAAACCATTTAGTTGTATACTTTAACAAGGTGAATTTTCTAGTAAGTAAAATTTATCTCAAGTTAAAAAAAAATCATTCTCAATTTGAGTTCTTGAACCATATGGCTTTTCAAGCAAGTAGTCTTCCTTCTAGAATTCACTTTAGATTGGAAAATGAATCACTTACAAATAGCTTGAAAAAAATTGCATTATTAATATGCCAAGCCAGCATTAGTTAAAATTGTTGCCAATCATAACTCTAAAAATCACAGTCCCAAATGCCATAATCCAAATGCTGAAATCTTAAAAGATCAAAAGTCACCCATAATGATCAAAATCCCTAAAGTCTAAAATACGTAATGTCTAATTGAATCCCCAAACCATAATGACAGATTTGGAACTGAGTGTGATCAAGACCTCTAAAATAAATTCAAGGGTTACTAATACAGTTTATTTTATCCATTCAGCCCAGTGCATTTGACAGAAAATTCAGATGAGTGGATTGGCCATGCAATAGAGTAATAACAAAAACTTCAAGTTTAAAAATGTGTCATTTTTCTGCATTGGCATTCCTTTCAGCTGATGATATTCAGGAGCTTTTAGTGAATTAAAGCCACATTTGCCTGAAGCAACCAATGAAATTACCGACTGGTTCAAAAATAGTTATATGCATGGTAAGGTAAGAAGACACTCATCTTCCATCACCAGTATTGTTTCGTCCAAATTAGTTTTCATTTTAGTGCATGTGAAATGGATTTTTGAATATGTAAAACAACACAGAAGCAAGGCAGAGAAGATACAAAATTTTGATAGGGAATGTTCTCGTCACAGCATATTAAATCATAGCAGAATTTCAAAAAGATCACTACCACATAGAAAATGAATGTGAACATATTCCCTGAGGAAAGTCATGCCCTAAAAGAAAAAAAGAACAGCTATTCATCATTATGCAAGACTTCAAAATATAGTTAATGATAATGAAAGTTGGCCAGCTCTTATGGACAACCTCCATGCAATTGCCCATAATCTATCCATGTAATACATCTTTTATTCATATGTCAAATTTTCTTTTAGGTTTTCTCTTTTAGTTTTATTTCCCCACTATTTTAAATTGTCAGCATTATTTTTTACAATTTGCTATGCCATGTATTTCATCTTTGTATCATTTGCAATACTGGAGGTACAAATAAATTTAAGACTTTTAGAGAATTCTAATTTGTTTTATACATTCTTTGAAAATTTGACTCCATAAAAATACATTATCACAATATACTAACTTTGTGTGCAAGCACTAGGCATATACATGAAAATGTTGAAATTTCCTCAATAAATGAAGAGATATCCTTTTTTGTATAATATCTTTCATATATGTAGGAAAAGGTTACCTTTTCCTACATATATGAAAGATAAAACTTCTCCAGGTCTCAGCTCTTCAGGTAACTGAATATGTGATGGTGACCCACTGAAGTTTTTATCACTCTCATCAACACATTTAGGTTGTCCTTTATAGTATTTCAGATCACTGCAGGTACCAAGCTGGGTGTACACAATTACCAATGATAGTGATATGTGCCTATACATTTCTCATTTTGACCTATTTCTTTATGAATATTGTTTATCTGCTCAAAACTGTTATATCTATGTAACTGTTGTTAGTATACTGGAGTATTTATGCTTACAAAAATGTGTAATTATTATCTATTTTACTGTGTAAAGTGTCCTATGAAGTATTCTGCCATATTTTATATGTTTGTCAAATAAATCCTCTTTAAAAGTATAAATGAATGTTTTCCAAAATATTTTTAAATTACTTTTTTTAGAATTATATTTTTGGGATATTGATTCTTCAAGATTATGATTTTTAGATTTTATGCTTTAGGGATTTGGATCCTTCAGGAGTTCAGTATTCATGATTATAGCATTAGGAATTGAACTTTTTAGGACTGAAGCTCAAAACACACTTAAATCACCCATATATTTTTGAGTTAATATGCAGATG
The DNA here is from genome assembly GCA_004027715.1 of Plecturocebus donacophilus. NCBI lineage: Eukaryota > Metazoa > Chordata > Mammalia > Primates > Pitheciidae > Plecturocebus > Plecturocebus donacophilus. The sequence goes on along the minus strand of PVKP010001456.1, from coordinate 82,447 downwards.
TGAAAATGGCAAAATTAGTAAGATTCAGTCATATAAACTGCAGACCAATGTTACATCTGTAATGTGGTGATTCAAATGTTACGGTCACTGATACTTAGACTAATAAATACATTTTAAGCATGAATTACATTTTTAACCCAACTCTGGAAGTGCTAAGCTATGAGTTTGGTAACATAGTCCCTGCTAAATATGGATTAGAAGCACAGGACACAGAGTTGGAGAATGTGGAAGAGAGGTAGAAAACCTGGGGACTCCAGATACATTGGAGTAGAACTTCTAATCTAGATGCCAATTTTTCTTCTCTAAATTAAGAAGGTAACAGTATAGTACTAATAAGTATTTGTGTAATTAACTCTAAAAAGGTTATTATAAATGTATTCCATATTTATAGAAAGTAGAGGAAACATTAGCATGTAGAGCAAAAATGCACAAGTAGAGACATGGGAGAAGTTTTTTAAGACACAAATGTTGAGGGATGAAAAATAAAATAGCTGAAATGAAAAATAGATTCACCATAATTAACAGCACAATAGACCCTGTAGAAGAAGAAATGATCATCAAAATTGAAGACATAGCAGTGGAAATTTTCTAAATAAATCAGACAAAGAAAAACAAAGAGGAAAGAGGGAAGGATGAAAGAAAGGGACAAACTATAGCAAATAGTACAATAAGGAAAACTAAAATGGAATCACATAGTATGTTCAATTACCCAAAAGATAGACAAACAAGAGAAGATAAACAAGTGATGGAGGAAACAGATGTTTTAAAAAAATCAGAGACCAATGATAAATTTCATCCAATCATATCAATAATCACCTTTCATTTATATGCTCTAAATGCCCTTAATTCATTGGCAAATTTCAAAATACAGTTGGAATCAACAACAGAATAGGCTGAGAAAAGAACCTCAGAGCTTGAATTCTGTTCCTTTGAAGGAATATAGGTATATAAAAGTAAAGAAAGAATAATATTTAAAAATAAGCCAAATCTCTGAGAAATACGGGATTATGTAAAGAGACCAAACCTACAAACCTACAACTTATTGGCATTCCTGGAAGAGGAGAGAGATCAGGCAACTTAGAAAACATATTTGAGCATACAACCCACTAAAATTTTCCCAATCTCACTACCAATGTCAATATGCAAATTCAAGAAATTCAGAGAATCCTAGGAGTTACTATGCAAGACAACCATCCCCTAGACATATAGGTGTCAGATTCACCAAGGCCAATGTGAAAGAATAAATGTTAAAGGCAGCTAGAGAGAAGAGGCAGGTCACTTACAAAGGGAACTGCATCAAACTAATAGTGGACCTTTCAGTTGAAATTCTACAAGCCAGAAGAGATTGTGGGCCTATTTCCAACAGCCTTAAAGAAAATAAATTCCAACCAAGAATTTCACATCCTGCCAAACTAAGCTTTATAAATGAAGAAGTGAAATTCTTTTCAGACAAGCAAATGCTAAGGAAATTTGTTACTACTGGGCTTGCCTTAAGAAGGTCCTAGAGTGAGTGCTAAACATGAAAATGAAAGAACAAGACTTGCCACCACAAAAACACATTTAAGGACATAGCCCACTGACACTATAAAGCAACTATACAATCAAGTTTACATAACAACTAGCTGACAACATGATTACAGGATCAAGTCCCCACATATCAATATTGACCCTTAATGTAAATGGGCTAAATGCCCCACTTAAAAGGAATAGAGTAGAAAGTTGGATAAAGAAGCAAAACCCAGCTGTGTGCTGTCTTCAAGAGACCTGTCTCACAAGTAATAACACACATAGGCTCAAAGTAAATAAATGGAGAAAGATCTATCAGGGAAACAGAAAACAAACAAAAAGAGCAGCAGTTGCTGTTCTTACATCAGATAAAATAGACTTTAAACAAACAATGATCAAAAAAGATAAAGAAGGCCATTACATAATGACTAAAGTTTCAACAAGAAGACTTAGCTATCCTAAAGAAATATGCGCCCAACGTTGGAGCACCCAGATTCATAAAACAAGTTCTTACAGATCTATGAATAGATTTAGAGAACCACACAATAATGGTGGGGACTTCGACACTCTACTGACAGCATTAGACATATCACTGAGGTAGAAAACTAACAAAGTATTGTGGACTTAACGTCAACACTAAACCAACTGGACCTAATAGAACTCTACAGAAGACTACACTCAACAACAACAAAATATACATTCCTCTTATCTGAATATGCCATATATTCTAAGGCTGACCACATGCTAAACCATAAAGCAAGTCTCAACAAATTTTTTTAAAATCGTACCAAGCACACTCTCAGACCACAGCACAATAAAAACAGAAATCAATATCAGGAAGATCTATCAAAATGATAGAATTACATGGAAGTTAAACAATCTGCTCCTGAATGACTTTTGGGTAAAGAACAAAATTAAGGCAGAAATCAAAAACTTCTTTTAAACTAATGAAAACAAAGATATAGCATATAAGAATTTTTAGGATACAGCTAGAGCAATGTTAAGAGTCAAGTTTACACTGCTAAACACCTACATCAAGACGTTGGAAAGATCTCAGATTAACAACTTAATGTTGCACCTAGAAAAACAAGAGCAAACCAGCCCCAAAGCTAGTAGAAGAAAAGAAATAACCAAAATCAAAGCTGAACTCAATGAAATTGAGATGCAAATATTTATACAAAAGACCAACAAAACCAAAAGTTGGTTCTTTGAAAGATTAAACAAGATTGATAGACTGCTATCTAGATTAATAAGTTAAAAAAGAGAAATGATCCAACTAAGCACAATAAGAAATGACAGTGGTGACATTACAACCAATCCCACAGCCATACAAAAAAACAAAGTTCTCAGAGACTGTTATAAACACCTCTATACACACAAGCTAGAAAATCTAGAAGAAATGAATAAATCCCTGGAAATGCACAGCCTCCCAAGATTGAGAATATTGAAATCCTGAGCAGATCAATAATGAGTTTCAAAATTAAATCAGTAATAAAAAGCCTACCAATCAAAAAAGCCCCGAACCAGACAGATTCACAGCTGAATTCTACCAAATGTAAAGAAGAGCTAGTACCAACATTGCTGAAATTATTCCAAAAAAGTCAAGGAGGAGGGACTCCTTCTTAACTTCTTCTATGAAGCCAGCATTATTCTGATACCAAAACCTGGCAGAGACACAACAACAACAAAAGAAAGCATCAGGCCAATATCCCTGATAAACATAGACACAAAAATCCTCAACAAAATACTAGCAAACCAAATCCAGAAGCACATATCAAAAAATTAATTCACTATGATCAAGTAGGCCTTATTCCTGGAATGCAAGGTTGGTTCAACATGTACAAATCAAGAAATATGATTCACCACATAAAGAGAATTAAAAACAAAAACGATGTGATCATTTTAACAGACACTAAAAAAGCTTTTGAAAAAATGAAACTCTTTGTATGATGAAAACCTTCAAAAAGTTAGAAATCAAAAGAAAATACCTTAAAATAATAAGAGCCATTTATTACAAACCCACAGTCAATATCATGCTGAACGACTAAAAGCTAGAAGCATTTCCCTTAGGAACTGGGACAAGACAAGAACACCCACTCCCACAACTCCTATTCAGCATAGTACTAAAAATCCCAGCCAGAGCAATTAGGCAAGGGAAAGAAATAAAACACATTCAAACAGAAAAAGAGGAAGTCAGAACATATCTTTTCATAGACAATATAATTCTATGGCTAGAAAACCCCATAGACTCTGCCAGAAGTTTTCTAGAACTTATAATGACTTAAGTAAAGTTTCAGGACACAAAAATCAATGTACAAAAATTTGCAGCATTTCTATAAACAAATAATATGCAAACTGGGATCCAAATCAAGAATGCTATTCTATTTACAATAGCCACAAAAATAATAAAATACCTAGGAATACAACTTACTAAGAAGGAGAAAGATCTCACAATGAGAATTGCAAGCATTGCTAAAAGAAATCAGAGATGACACAAACAAATGGGAAAACATTCTATGCTCAGAAATAGGAAGAATCAATATTGTTAAAATGGCCATACTATGTGGTATAACTGGTTAGCAATATGCAGATTGAAACTGGACTCATTTCTTTCACCATATACAAAAAGTAACTCAAGATGGATTAAATACTTAAATGTAAAACCTAAAACTAAAAACCCAAGAAGAAAACCTAGGAAATACCATTCTGAACATCAGCCTTAACAAAGAACTTATGACTAAGTCCTCAAAAGCAATTGTAACAAAAATAAAAATTGACAAGTGGGACCTAACTAAACTAAAGAGCTTCTGCATAGCAAAAGCAACTGTCAATAAAGTAACCAGACAATCTACAGAATGAGAGAAAACATAAGCTATGCATCTAACAAAGGTCTAATATTGAGAATCTATAAGGCACTTAAATTAACAAGAAGAAAAAACTCATTTTAAAAATATAGGCAACAGATATGAACATACTCTTCTCAAAAGAAGACATGGAGCAGTCAACAAATGTATTTTTAAAATGTTCATCACCACAAATCATTAGAAAATGCAAATCAAAACCACAATGAGGCACCATTTCCTACAATTCAGAACCCACTAATGGGTATATATCCAAGGGAAATAAATTGTTCTACTGAAAAGTCACATGCATTCGTATGTTTCTCACAGCATTATTCATAATAGAAAAGACAGAATCAACCAAGATGCTCATCAAAAATGAACTAGATAAATAAAAATTCTCATCAGTGGTGGACTGGTATATATATACACCATGGAATACTATGAAGCCATAAAAAGGAATGAAATCATGCCCTTTACACCAGCATGTATGCAGCTGGAGACCTTTATTCTAAGTGAACTAACATAGGAACAGAAAACCAAATACTGCACATTCTCACTTATAAGTAACGGCTAAATATTGAATACACATGGACACAAAGATAAGAACAATAGACACTGCGGGCCACTTGAGGAAGGAGGGTGAGGGGCGGGTTGTGGGTTGGAAGGCTACCTATCAGGTGCTATGCTCACAACCTGAGTAATGGAATCCTTTGTACACTAAGCCTCAGTGACACACAATTTACCTATGTAACAAACCTGCACATATATCCCCAAACCTAAAATAAAAGTAGAAAAAAAAAATGTCATTTTGTTTTAACCATCCTTGAGGAAAATTTTTAAACCATCCTTGAGGAAAATTTTTCTTTGCCATTGTCAAAAGAAAAGTATAAGCCAACATTTTCTAAATGGGATCATTATGGATACCTACCTTGAGAGACTTTCCCCACTTGCAAAAGGGGGGTAGTAAGGGAGAGCTGTGGTGGAGGTAAGCACTGGATAGTCCCAAGATGCTAATTTTCTAGTTTGTTCATTAAACAAACCTTTATTGTATGCCTCTACTGAAAGACAGCCTTTATATAAGACAAAATAAAAGAAAGAGGAGGAGAAGACACGGAAATGATAAATAAATTAGGCATGTGGTTTCTGGTCCTATATTAGATATTGTACATATATCTAATTTTCACAATAATATCATATAAAGCATTACTATCCCCTTTTCACAGAGGAAGATCCTGCAGTTTAGAGAGCTTAGGTAACTTAAGAGAGCATAGGTAGTAATGTGAAAAGGTAGAAATCAAATGTAGGTTTAATCTGACTCCTAAATTCTGGTGTTTTTTCTCCACGCTATTGCCTTCCAGGACAGTCTAGCAGGGAATGTGAATAATGAGAAAATACAATGCAATGTGATGAGTGCTATAACTGAGATAAGTTTTACTGGAATTAACTCTCCCTGAAGGAGCTTTGAAAGTTTCAAGAAAGAGGTGACATTTGAGTCAGGTTTTATTAATGATTAGGAACTCACCAAGTGGAGCCCAGAAAAGGCATGCTTCGAAGCCTATGAAATGGACTTGACATTGTACAGAGAATGACAAAGAGTTAGGGTAGTCTGGAATATAGAATTGGTATTGTTATTCAATACCCAGAGATAAAGGTGAACAGTCCATTTTGAGTCTAGATTGAGAAATGCTGTATATGTCAAACAAGAGAGTTTATATTTCATTTTATAGGCAATGGGAGTCACTGGAATGTTTGAACAATGTTACTTTAAGACGATTTCGATAATGTATGGAGACTAGATCAAAGGAAAGAGATAAAATGTAATTGGAAAGATCTGACAGAGACATATGGCAGTAACCCACTTGAGAACTAGATTTCCAGAAATGGGACAGCATCCATAGAAATGGACTGATGCAATGGAGTGAATACAATGTAGGGCATGAACTTGACAGGACATAGTAAATATGTGGATAAATATGAAGATGGAAGAACTTCTCTCAGTCAGGCTTAGGTGACTGTGTGAATGTGAGCATTTAGAAGCAACAAGTTGGGGTGGGAGGACACTAACTAGGAAAGTCAGTCTTCCTCTTCTGCTTATTCACATGGAATGCTCACACATTTTCTTAGTGTTCCAATTTCAGCTTGTAGCACCAAAAGAACAAAAAAATTATCTCTGAATTACATTAAGAGCTCAGTCTTATTTTGAATGCCTCCCCTCAGCTCACCAGGCAGGAAATCTTACCTCCTAGTGCCACATCTGTGATATATTACAGCCAACAGAGAATCACATTTGCTTTTTACATCCACCTTTCAATACTATGTGGTTTTTCTCTGCTTGCAGGTAAATCTAAATGCAACAGACACTGTCTAGCTAGTCATCAAATTTGTTTTCCTTTCTTCCATGCCCACAGCTGGGCCATACTTCCTAGACTCCCTTGCTGTTAGATGTAGTAATATGACCAGATTCTAACCAATGAAAACTGGAAAGGCATGATACAGCCTATTTCCAGGCCTGACTGTGAAAACTTACTGCACAGTCCTCCACTCTTACTTTCCTCTGAGCCAGCTGGATGTCAGTGTCTGAAGTGACCTTGGGAGCCACATGTTGAAGATATCAGAGTTTCCACAAGCCTGAACAACTGCATGGTGTGGATCCTTCTCTCCCCAGCCCCATCTCCCTGATGCTGCTGCTGTTACACTTAACAAAAGCTAGAAATAAACTTCCACTGAGTTAATACAATGAGATTCCAGGTCTTATCTTTTAAGTCACAGAGATCCCAGGGTTTATCCGCTAACGAAAAACACCAGTGCTGCAACTCAGCTGATAACAGACTCTATCCACTTGTGATACAAATTCAGGTTTCTGTCCAATAGCAGCTCTTAAATTCCATTTATTTGGAGACTATGAAATTGATTCACACACAAACAGTTGTTCGGTCTCCTAGATAGGGAATCTAGGTCCACAAGTGACTCATACTACAGAGTTTCAACCTGCAATCTCTTCTCAGGCTGAGCTCTGGACTGAGGCCAGTGTTCATGGGGACCCATCTTGAGCATAGAGAGCCATGGAGGCCTGGACAGCTAACCAGATGGTTAGAAACATCACTCTAACTAGGCCTTACACACAGTCTGCCCTCACACATTCTGTCTTCTCATTCTACTGGGGATGAGGGCCACCAATGGCCCTCATAGCAGCACAGGAAAGTTACCCAGCATAGGAAAATGACAAGAACTGAAGGCTGAACTCTCAGCAGCTGAAGAGAGACTGAGAGCAGTGAACCATGTTCTTTTCTTTGTAACTTTTATTGACATATATATTGAGAAAAGTTCATAACTCTCTAGTGTGCAGTGCAAGGAATTTTCACAAACTGAAGAGCATCATGTAAATCAGCATACAGATCAAGAAAAAGAATATTACCATCACCCCAGAAGCTCTCAGGGTCCTTCCCATCACATTACCCTGAGGGTATTATCTGTCCTGACTTTTCACATCACAGCTTCATTCTGCCTGCTTTTCAACTTTATACAAGTGAAAGTATTTCGTCTATATTCTGTATCTAGCTTCTGGCTTTTTTAAACCTTATGTTTGTGTGGTTCATTCATGGTGTTCCACATGGTTTGCATGGTGTTCCACATGGTTTGTCCATTATTAATGATGAATGGAATTTTATCGCATGAATAAGCCACATTGATGTACCCATTCTACAGTCAAGAGACCCATTGGATCATTTCCAGTTGGGAGATATAACAGTGTGATATAAACATCCTTGTGCATCTCTTCTGTGAATATATGTAAGCAATTCTGTTGGCTATTTTGGGGTCATGTCCTATGAATTCATTCAGCTTTAGTAGAAATGATTGAATAGTTTTCTAAAATGGTTGTACCAACTCCATGTTCTTTGAGGTAAACACCCTACAAATAACCAAAGTACCAGGAAAATGATGAATTAATTTGGGGAAATACTGGATCTGAGATGCCTGTGAGGTGGAGTCAAGGGCAATTAAAAAATTATTGGGTCCAGGAGAAAGAGCTAGGCTGGATCCTTCTATTGGATCCTTCTCCAATAGAAGAAACCCAAGGAAAGATGTGGTCATTAGCAAAATGATGACCGAGGAAGTCAGGTCAGACGGAATGCTCCAAGTATAGTGTGAGGCCTAAGAAGGGAAGAGGACCTGGTAATCAAGAGGAAAGCAGAGGCAGAGAAGCTGGAGTAGGAGGGAGGCTCACGAGCACCTTTCCCACTAATAGGGAGCAGGGTATCACATGGGAAAACTGGGTTCACTCTGTGCCCTTCAGAAACTGACAGAGTATTTGAGGAGATTGATTACGCTACATTCTCTGAAATTTAGATTGAACGAAACTTTCTCGAGACTGTGCATTTACTCTGGCTTCATTACTAATTCCCCTGGTTCTTTCCTGTACATTTGGCATAGGAAGGCACAATCCACAGAAAAGAAATAGCTTCTGGCATTCTTCCTTTTAACAATAATTCAAACACCTCATTAGATTGGAGTTGACTTTAGATAGTGTTCCCTGTGATGGCTTGACTTACGCAATGGGTTTCAGCATCTTTATTATATGGGCAGCTCTGAAACCTACCACCCCAACATTTCAGGTTGGTTTCTGTCTAACCTTGATAAATTTCTCTATCATGTTGCTGACAAAAGCCATTTGTTCAGGCACTTAAATGGTGCATATCCTTCTATCTCAAAAGGCAGGGTGGCTGCTACCCATAAGATTGTTGTTTTTTCTGCAGGCTGTCATAATCAGATAAATTTTTAAGAAAACAGATGCGTAATTACTGGGGCTGGCTTTTAGCCACCACAATGAAATTCAATTTGTTTGAAGATCCAAAGATTAATGAAATATGGTCCCTTCTTTCATGGGCTTGACAATTGAATGTGAAAGAAAGGACAAACACAATTAGCTCTAGTACAATGCAGAATGGTATAAATACTAAAACAGAGTACAAGCAGCATGTTGTGAAAGGAAACATGAGTCAATGCTCCCTCCCTAATTCTGAGTGATCAGTATGAGCTTCCTAAGAAAGTAGAATTAGTTTGAAAAATGAGAGAAATTCTACCAATAGAAAGGAGGCCAAGGAAAGAGCATGAGAAAAATGCCAAGTTGAAAAAGTACACACTAGATATATCCCAAAAGAACCAGCATTTGATGTTGTTAAAGCAATGGTGCTCCCTTTTATTTTCTTTTTGAGACAGAGTCTCACTCTGTTGTCCAGTCTGGAATACAGTGGCATGATCTCAGCTTACTGCAGCCTCTGCCTCCCAGGTTCAAGCAATTCTTCTGCCTTAGCCTCTCAAGTAGCTGGGATTACAGGCACGCACCACCATGCCTGGCTAATTTTTTGTATTTTTAGTAGAGATGGGGTTTCACCATGTTGGCCAGGCTGATCTTGAACTCCTGACCTCAGGTGATCCCCCCATCTTAGCCTCCCAAAGTGCTGGGATTACAGGTGTGAGCCACTGCACCCAGCCAGCAATCGTTCTCCAAAGTGTAGTCCCTAGATAAGCAACATCAGTGTCAACTGGGTACTTGTTCAAAATGCAAAATTTCAAGGCTCTCTCTTACACTCACAGAATCAGAAATGCTGGGCATAAGGCCCAGAAACATGTATTTTAACAAGACATCCAGGTGACTCTGAAGCACACTTAGATTTGAGAACCCTGAAATAGAGGGTAATGTGCATGCAGTGATATGACGTGAGATGAGGCTGGAAAGATATAGTGAATCTGAATCATGGTGAGCTTAGAATGCATGCACAGGGTGGGATTTTGCTGTTTAAGCAACAGGGAGCCAATGTAGAATTTTGGGCAGAGGAGTACATAATCAAAACTGTGCTTTAGAAAGAAAACTCCAACAGCAGGTGATTAATGCATTATCAAAAGGGGTAACTGGGCACAGGGAGAAAACACTTAGAAGCCTATACTTGTGAAATACTTGTCAAAGAGAACATATACTCCAGTCCAAGGTGGTGAACTTTAGAGTCATCATTATCTTTATGAGAGAAAAATTCTTTAGTAACAAATATTCACAATTTGGCTCTCTAATAGAAGCTCCCAGATCACTGTAGTTTTATACTAGCAAGAAAACAAATTGACACTCAAGAATTTACTCTGTATCATGTATTGTCATATATATTAAACTTACATAATCTATGCATCAACCTTAATCTACAGTGTTATACACTTTCCAACATCATACAAATAGGAAATACAAAAGGGAGACCACAGGGAGCTAATAATTGAGTTAGAAAATTATCCAACCCAGGACTATTATTAAACATTTTCTTTTCTGGTACACCATGCTGCTAACATTGAGCCTGGCTTCAATTTGACTACAGTCCATCTCTATGATAGTATGGAGACATGGAAAAATAGACCCAGTTCTTAGCTGCAATTTTCTCAGAACTGTTCTGCTCGTCTGCCACCCAGTTGACCGTACCCGCTTCAAAAACAATCATTAACACTCCTTCTCTGTTATGCCAGCCACATAGCAGCTTTCTCAGCCTGTTCTTCTATTGAACCTTCACATATTGAACTCTTCCCACATTGAAATCACCTATACAAAGTTTCATTTTTTAGTCACCTGGTGGTACTTCAGTGACAGACATATAGAAATTGGAGATCATGAGGTTCAATCCCACCACCCCCATTATACATACATACAGGATAGAGACCAGAGAGGACAAGAAGTTACTCAAGGCATTTATAGAACTAAAACAGTTATTTTTTGCTCAGAGCTATTTCTACCTCATCACTGTTTTGTGAAAATCTTGCATCATCATTCAGCAGGTTCTGAAACAGCAGCTGACACATAGTAGGTACTCAATATTTTCTTACTGAATGAATGAAGTCTGAGTTAATGAATTCTAGTCAGTACTCTCCAGTCACATACTTTGTCCATCCTCAACTCTTCCTTCTTTCCCTGTCTTCAGAGCTTGACTGATTCCTACTCCTTGCAACACACAAAAAAGACAATCATTATCACTTGCCCCTTAACTGATGTTACACCAAAAAGGACATAATTTCATTCTTTAAATTTAAAAAATCACATGCAATTATTTCTACATTAAAAAAAAACTATCTCTGCTTTGAATAACTATGGAGAATGTGAAGGAATTTCTATTTTTTTAAAAAAGCAATTTTATTATTTATAAATGCCTGTAGCAAAATACAACATTCTGTGATAAACAAGTGCCTTGGGATGTACACTGAGAAATACTGTGTATATCAATTTGATTACTTGTAAATAGATGTTTCTGAAGGGACTAAAAATGAAGTTTCCTTCAGGGAGATTAAGCATCTTTGTTGGCAGCAGCTTAAACACATGTTTACACAACTGCATTATTTGACCTACCAACATTCATTACATTAATCCATTAACTGGAATGTGCAGAAATAGTCTCGCTTGTTCTCTTTTCTGAGGAAACAAAAGTGAGTTCTTCTCTAAGTCTCTTTTACTTAGAAAGCCTGGAAATGAGTTTGGATGTTTGAGTGTGGTTAGAATCTAATAAACAACAAGTTAAATGAGTTTTTCTTCAATGATTCAAGACTTTGTGGGACCTCCACATCTTCATTTTGAATTTATCTTGGTGTTTTCCAACTTTGTTTCCTTCTGGTTATTCAATCAAACAATATTCCTGAGCAGTTGCTATGTGCCAGACCCTGGGCTAGAGACTGGAGAGCCAGCTGTGCTTCTTCCACCTCCTACACCCAGGCGTTCATTGATTAGGTTCCTGATGGTCAGTATTGCCAATATAGAGCAAACGGGAGGTTGATACTCTGACCACACCTAAACAAAAACCAGTAGGAAGCTGGACTTTTTGGGGCATCCTCTATTTGAAAAGCATTCCATTTAGATCAGCTCAGTTCACATTTACTGAAGATCTGTTAGGTTCTAGACCCAAAGCTAAATCTCAAAGACACAGAATACTAGACTTGTCCTTGAGGGGTTTATGGGGCATATAGATGAGTAAACAGATGATTAACCTGGAGAGTGATAGGCAGAGAGGATATTAGGTCCCAAGGAAGGGCACTTAATCTAGATTGGAGAAGTTCTGCAGACTTCTGGTCTGGGAGAAGGTCAGAGAAGGCTTCCTGGATGAAGGGACAGGGAGGAGTGAGTTAGCTAGGTGCAAAGGAAAGCAAACTGCACAAACAAAGACCTGAAACCTATTAAAGTAATTCTTCTTGGCCGGCATCTGCCACAAAAATGAAGGCATCCCAGGTGTTCCCAGTAAGGAAGACCTCCTTGCCATCCTAGACTTGTTCTGTGCAGGCGCAACAGAAAGGGAGGAGGGCACCCTCTCCAAGGGTGTCAACAGTACTCAGGCTATTTTTTGCCTTTTCAAAGCATACAGCTGAGACTACAGCAGGAACTCGCTTTTAATTTTATTAATTTCTAATGCAGATATTTTCAAGTGTTAGTTTGAGACCCAAATGCACCAGACTGACATGGGCTACCTTTAAAAAATTTTTAAAGTGATTTCCAACTTTGAAATTGGTTTTAAAGTTTGAAAACTTTATATAGTGCTTTCCACAGGCCACTGAACACCTGCTCTGTTAAAGCGCTAGGAACAGGTACAATAATATGAATTTTCTACCAGCATCCAGATAAGCATTGGTACATGAGCATTGGGAAACACTTTTAATGGGGTTAAAGCAGGAATTCTTAACCTTAGATGAACATTAGAATAACCTGGGGAGCTTTAAAACAAAAGAATGCCCAGACCCCACTCCCAGATTTTCTAACGCACATGGTCTTGGTTAGGGGTGAACATTGGCATTTTTTTCAAGTATCACCGATGATTCTAATGTTTGGCCCAAGGTGCTCTATAAGACCATTTGAGAGTAAAAATAGAGATACCACACATAAAAATGTGTGGAACTTACTAAAAGCAGAGTTTTGGAGTAAAGTTTTGATAATAAAGTCTTGTATTAAAAATGAAAAAGCATTTCAAATTAGTAAAGTTTTATCTTAAAAAAACTAGAAAAGTAAGCAAAACAAATTCAAAACAAGGAGATGAAAGGAAATAATAAAGAGCAGAAATCAAGGACACTCTGACTAGAGACAACAGGCAAAAACAGTGAAACCAATAACTGGTGGTTTAACAAAACCAGCAAAATTGATAGAACTATAGCCAGACTGCCCATGGGAAAGAGAAAAAGCAAAAATTTCAAACTTTAGGAATAAACGAGAAAACATAATTACAGACTGTACAAGCCTTTAAAATATAAGAGAATACTATTGCAAGGCAACTGGGAGCTCGGATGCACCCCCCCCACCCCTTTTTTCCCTTTCACAAGCCCCGAGCAAGCTCAGACATGCTCAGACATGTTCCCTTCCCCCTTGCTCGCACAGCCTGGTTTTCTCTTAAAGAGCCCAGTATGCAAACAGAGTGCTGCAACCATAGCTTCCTAACAACCAATAGCAGCTAAGCCTTAAAAACCAATAGCAGCTGAGTTTTAACAACCAATAGCAGTTGAGCTTTAATGACCAATAGCAGGCAAGTAATTCCAACCAACAACAAGCCAAGTCCTAGGTCAAGGCTTGTAACTTACCCAGTAGCAGTCTTGCTCTCCCTCAACCAATCGAGCTGTTTCACTCCCTATAAAAACCCCCTGTCTAAAAATAGATTTTCTAAAAATAGCCCAAGTCACTCCCTATAAAACCCCCTCCTGTCTATAAAACCCCGGTGACTTCTCCGGCCCCTCCTGTCTGGACTGCAGAACCTCACCCGGGAGCCTGAATAAATTCCATTGCATTGGATTATTTTGGTGCTGGCCTCAGTTTCTTCGTTTTATCCTCGGAAACAAACCTCACAACTATAAACTATTCGATGCCTTAATCTTAAAATTTTTGATGATAAATTCCTTAAAATATGCAAATTGCCAAAAATTCATGAGAGAAAGGAAAAAAGAGGGAGAGGGTCTATTTAGCACTTATTCTCTTTTAATTGTACTTTAAGTTCTGGGGTACATGTGCAGAATGTGCAGGTTTGTTACATAGGTATACACGTGCCATGGTGGTTTGCTGCACCCATCAACCCGTCATCTACTTTACATATTTCACTTAATACTATCTCTCACCTAACCCCCCACCCACAGACAGGCCCCAGTGTGTGATGTTCCCCTCCCTGTGTCCATGTGTTCTCATTGTTCAACTCCCACTTATGAGCGAGAACATGCCGTGTTTGGTTTTCTGTTCCTGTGTTAGTTTGTTGAGAATGACGGTTTCCAGCTTCATTCATGTCCCTGCAAAGGACATGAACTCATCCTTTTTTATGGCTGCAAGCATAGTATTCCATGGTGTATATGTGCCACATTGTCTTTATCCAGTCTATCATTGATGGGCATTTGGGTTGGTTCCATGTCTTTGCTATTAGAAACAATGATGCAGTAAGCATATGTGTGCCTGTTTCTTTATAGTAGAATGATTTGTATTCTTTTGGGTATATACCCAGTAATAGGATTGCTGCTTTAAATGGTATTTCTGGTTCTAGATCGTTGAGGAATCACCATACTGTCTTCCACAATGGTTGAACTAATTTACATTCCCACCAACAGTGTAAAAGCATTCCTGTTTCTCCACGACCTCATCAGCATCTATTATTTCTTTACTTTTTAATAATTGCTATTCTGACTGGCTTAAGATGATATCTCATTGTGGTTTTGATTTGCATTTCTCTAATGATCAGTGATGAGCTTTTTTTCATGTCTGTTGGCCACGTAAATGTCTTCTTTTGATAAGTGTCTATTCATATCTTCTGCTCACTTTTTGATGGGGTTAACCCCAACTTTTTAAATAAAACCTTATAGATAATTCAATCCAATCTTAATTATTTGAGCATGAGTAAGATTCTTATAAACTTTTTACAACCCTTTATAAATTTTTGTTAATATATTCACTCACAGAATTTCTTTTACAAGATTATTTTTACAAATCTTCCACCATTTGTTTAAACCTCCAGCTTTATCTTATCTAATTCAAAACAATCCTTTAACTATAGGGAACAATTTACATTCCCATGCCTTCTTATAATCTTTTACTAAAAACGTGTTTTACTTTCCTTACACATCTTGCATGTAAATCTATTTCCAGTAGTCTCAATTACATGTTATAATGGCAACTCTTAGCAATTTTCAATTTTAGTGTAAAACCTGGTAAGTTATTTTAATTATGTACTAGGCACAGATAGGGTGTGATTCTTTCCAGCACAGTTAAGGGCTTGTTTAATTCCATATGTCCCCAGGCTTTACCAATTGTGAAGGAGGCAAATCGAACAGTTCTCAAAAGCCAAAGAAGCAATTTATCACCTGAAAACATGTATCAAGCCTAGTATCTGACCCACATAATTTAGACCACATATTTACATTTTGAAGACATTTGTATTTTACCAACTATCTTTAAAACTATTTTTATTCCTTAAAAATTAAAGTTATATTAACTAAAAGGCATTACAGCTTTTATTTTTCCTTCAAAAAAATATTTGATTTCAGTGCTTATTTTTCTTTGGGCCAGTCAATTACAGCTCTTTTTGATATAACCATCCACACATAATACATATATGATGATTACCCAGACAGAAGAAGATCCAGTACTTGTAAGATTTTTCATTTGCCAATCTTCTAGTTGGATTATTGGCCTCAGGGTGGAGCTGTCCAAGAAACAGGGCTAGGAAAGCCTGGGTTCTAACAGAGCCTAATAAGCAGATACAGCTGCAAGACAGAAACAAACTCTGAGAGGGGTCTATCCACTTTTAATTCCTGCAGTTCCTTGAGGAAAACAGAGGGTTTTTCCTAAAATGGGGTTTGTGGCTCCTTCTCTACTTTTTCTCAGGAGTCCCAGGTTATCAGAAGTTATCTTAGGGCCTCTCATGCATGTACTAAGAATGGCAAGACAAAATGGAGAAAAATAATTCAATGGACTGAGAAAAAACAAGAAAAGCTCTTTCTTTTTCCAGAAAAACAAGATCCAAGAAGAGAAAAATGTAAAGGGTTTTTAAATATACCTACAGCTTAGCTATTCAATTTTAATTAAGCTGAGTGCTTTTTAAGAAAATCCTTTAAAATCCCTTATTACCTGACTTCAGCCATGCCAAGTGGCCAATATTTCTGGCCTTTGAGATTCAACAAAGTAAACTCACAGTGAAAACAAGAAGCTTTAACTAAAATTATGAGTTAACTTCAAGTATACAAGGTATTTTCAAAGAGGTGGTAAGTAGTTTTTACAGAATCTAGAATCCTTAAATGTGGCTCAGAAATAGGTATATTTAATAAAGGAAGCTAGAAGTTGTTCATGGAGCAAAAGAGAATTAGCAAATGGTAAAAGTCACACAGATATTGACCAGAAAATACTCATTCTCTATGCCCAGATTGAACCCAGGCCACCATTATAAAATGACAGAGACCAAAACCAAGTGGTAGTTACAGGTTACCAAGTGGTTACAGGTCACGCTCCCAAAGACATAAAACAAGATGGAGACCTGCAACAGAGTTTGTTACTGACCAGTTTGCTGGGCTGGCTTTGAACAGTGGGTTTATGGGGTCCTAGGTCTGCAATCTATTCTAACATAACCTTTATGACAGAAACATATACAAAGACACACAAAGCACACCAGATTGGCTACACCTTAAGACTAGCCTCACAAATCTTTCTTCCATCAATGAACACTTTACAGAGGATATAAACAGTGATTTTATCATTTGTTCAACCAGTTTGCACAGGGAAAGAAGGTCAGAAGTCTGACTGGTGAAAACTTTTACCCTTTTGCTTGCATGTCAGGCTTCTGAGTTCCCTTCCACCAAGCTCAATTTTAAACCCAGTAGTTTAAGGTTTGGGAAAATTAACTTTTCCCAGTTTGAGGGATGCATCTGAGGGGAGTATCCTGTGGTACGAGGACACAGCTACCCATCTGTGAAGAGAGAACAGAGGAGGAAAAAGGAAAAAGAAGGCATTTTTATAAAGGAGTTCCAGTGATTCATGAGGCATTCAAGAGAAGCATAGATTGAAGATGATTGGTTGCCCATCTCGAAAGAGGGGAACAGGCATCTCTAGTTCCTTTTCCTTTCTAGTAAATACCTGGAGAATGTGAGGGAGAGAGAGAAGAGCCATCCCTCTCTCCTTCTTCCATTCTTATATCCCCAAGTTCCTACCACCTCTGGGTGTCTATGTGGCTTTCACCTATGTTAACAGGGGGTCTCAGGGGTGGGAATTATCCCTTGCACAGCTTGTCTCCCTGTTTGTGGTAACCTTTGAGTTCTCTAGACCTTGTCTATGCCATGGTTGCTAGTATGACCTCTATCCATGAAACAGCAGGGTGTCTAATCCACAGGAATTAGTCATGCTAAGGTAAAGCTGTGGAGCTGGGTCCTCCTCAAGGGAGAGAAAAGATGTCTTGTGAATTGTGGTTCTGGCCTGATAATGCCTTTCAAAGGTTAAAAAAAAAAAGAGAGAGAGAGAGAAAAGAAAAGTCTCTCATAGAAGTTAACACCTGACAGGGTAAAGAAAAGAAAAAAAGAAATAGCTTAAGTGCAGAGTAGAGAAGATGCCTGTGGGGGAGCGGGGAGGGGGGGACAACTTCCTCTTATGCAAATGGGCTCCTCCAACTGGGAGAGAAACTTTTAATTGCTGTTTCCTCCTTCCTGGCTTGGCCAGGGGAGGAATCACTCAATGGGCATGTGGCAGGAGGGGATAGTGAACGGGAAACACTGGCTAGCTGGCCACGTGGGGCTCTTTGTCCCTGAGACTGTCCTGGGGCCTGGGTCTCGGCAGTGGCCATGGCTCATTCCTACGCCATGTGACCATTGCAAGTGGTGGACATATGTCCATGTGCCCTAGCCTGTGGCCATTGGGGTGGAAGTAGGGGACATGCCTCTAAGAACAGATTGAAATTACGTTGTTCTAAATCGCATATGTGATGGCTGGGGCAAGGTCTCATTCTACCCAGTAACATCTCTGTAGTTTTCATCAGCCTTCCTAACATTATAAAACAAGAGATAGGTGCCATGACTGTCCCAAAAGAAAGAAATAAAATGCCATATTAAAGACTAGACTGAAACAAAGTCAACATTCCCAACTCTCCAGACTGATGAGGGTGGAGAGGAGCCTCCTCTGTAGCTGTGCCACCATTCATTCTTAATTGGCTACTCAGAGGTTCAGTGTTTCCTCTGCCTTCAGGAAAAGTCTGAGGACAAGAAGGCTTGAAAACTAAAGTGAAAAAGGTTCTGGGGTCTGCATTTGCCCACCATTCTTCAGATACCCATATGATGCAGAATTTTTTACACCTTAGCTCAGCTAGATTGGGTTCTTGTCTCACAACTAGGAAAAATTAAGCATGCAGACATTGAAGGGTGAGTGGAGTAGAATTTATTAAGCAAAAGGAAAGTTCTCAGCCAAGAGCAGGGTCCTGAAAGCAGGTTCCCAGTTGCCCCCTTCATAGTTGAATACAAGGGCTCTTATATAAAAGCTGATGGGGCTGGGTTCCCTATTTGTATAAGGTGTAAATTCCTGGTGGCTCCACCCCCTCCCTACAGTGCACAAGTGGGCCCTTAGTCTTGCTGTGGGCATGTTCAGGCAAGCCCCCTGTGCTGCACAAAACATCTGGTATAAGCACTTGTGGGGTGGGTTAGAGATTCTCCAGGGACCCTACCCTAACTGCCTAAGAGAATTCTCTGCCTCCTGCCTCTATTACTATGAGGCAAGCATTAACCTGATACCAAACCCATACGAACATTACAAGAAAACAACACTGCAGAAAAATATCCTTCACAAGCATAGACACAAAGATCCCCAGCAAACTTTAGCAAATTGAAAATAATATACACAAAAAGGATACTATATCATAATCAAGTAGGGTATATGTCAGGTATTCAACTGAGTCAACATTCAAAAATCAATCAGTATAATTCACCATAGGAATAGACTAAAGAGGGAAAAGCATATTATCCTCTCAATAGATGCAGAGAAAGGCTTTGACTAAATTTAATATTCATTCATAATAAAAATTATCAGGAAATTAGGAATAGAAAGGAACTTCAATCTGATAAAAGGCATTGTATTAGTCCATTTTCACACTGTTAGAAAGATATTACCTGAGACTGGGTAATTTATAAACAAAAGGGGTTTAGTTGACTCACAGTTATGCATGGCTGGGGAGGCCTCAGAAAACTTACAATCATGGCAGAAGGGGAAGTAGGCACCTTCTTCACAGGGTGGCAGGAGAGAGGGAAGTGAAAGCACAGGAAAACATTGCCGCTTTTTAAAACCATCAGATCTCATGAGAACTCACTCACTATCATGAGAACAGCACGAGGGAACCACCCACATGATATCCAATCACCTTCCTCCCTAGACATGTAGGAATTTCAGGTGCCTGCCTCAGCCCATGAGAATTACAATTCAAAATGAGATTTGGGTGGGGACACAGAGCCAAATCATATCCTTCTGCCCCTGGTCCCTCCCAAATCTCATGTCTTTTTTACATTTCAAAATCAATCATGACTTTCCAATGGTCTCCTAAAGTCAATTCATTTCAGCATTAACTCAAAAGTCCAAGTCCAAAGTCTCATCTGAGTCAAGGCAAGTCCCTTCTGCCTATAGGCCAGTAAAATCTAAAGCAAGTTAGTTACTTCCAAGGCACAATGGGGATACAGGCATTGGATACAAGCTCCCATTCCAAATGGGAGAAATTGGCCAAAAGAAAGGGGCTATAGGCCCTATGCAAGTCCAATATCCAGTGGGGGCAGTCATTAAATCTTGAAGTTCTGAAATGATCTCCTTTGACTCCGTGTCTCACATCTGTGTCATGCTTATGCAAGAGGTAGGCTCCCATGATCTTGGGCAGCTCCACCCCTGTGGCTTTGCAGGGTACAGCCCCCCCCAACACCCTCTCCCTTGCTGCTTTCACAGGCTGGCATTAGGTGTCTGCATGATGCAAGCTGTCAGTGGGTCTACCATTCTGGGGTGTGGAGGATTGTGGCCCTCTTCTCACCACTCCACTAAGCAGTGCCCCAGTGGAGACTCTGTGTTGGGGCTCCAACCCCACCTTTTTCCTTTGCATTGCCCTAGCAGTTTCTCCATGAGGGTTTCGCCCCTGCAGTAGACATCTGCCTGGACAGCTAGGTGTTTCCGTACATCCTCTGACATCTAGACAAAGGTTCTCGAACTTCAATTCTTGACTTCTGTGCACCAACAGGCCCAACACCACATGGAAGCTGCCAAGGCTTGGGGCTTGCACCCTCTGAAGCAATGTCCCATGATGTACCTTGGGTCCTTTTAGCCATGGCTGGAGCTGGAGCAGCTGGGACACAGGGCACCACGTCCAAAGGCTGAACAAAGCAAGAGAGCCCTGTAACTGGGCCATAAAACCATTTTTGCTTCCTAGGCCTCTGGGCCTGTAATGGGAGTGGCTACTATGAAGGTTTCTGACATGCCCTGAAGACATTTCCCCATTGTCTTGGCTATTAACATTCGGCTCCTTGTTACTTATGCAAATTTATTTAGCCAGCTTGAATTTCTCCCCAGAAAATAGGTTTTTCTTTTCTACCACATGATCAGGAGTTCCACATGACTGGGGAGGCCTTAGGAAACGTGCAATCATTGAGGAAGGGGAAGCAGGCATGAGAGAGCATGTGAAAGAAGAATTATCAAACACTTATAAAACCATCAGATCTTGTGATAACGTAGTCACTATCATGAGGACAGCATGAAGGTAACTGCCCCCATGATCCAATCATCTCCTTCCCTCAATATGTGGAGAATTACAGGTCCCTTCCTCGACACGTGGGGGTTACAATTCAGAATGAGATTTGAGTGGGAATACAGAGCCAAACCATATCAGGCATCCACATAAAACTTCAACTAACATCACACTTAATGTTGAAAAACTGAATCTTGCTGCTAAGATTAGGGACAAGGCCAGAATATATGCTCTCATTAATCCTATTCATCACCAGCCTCAAGGTTGTAGTACACAATAAGGCAATAGCAGAAAAAAAAGTTTGGACAAGAACAAATAAAATTGATTTATCACAGACAACAAAGAAACTCTTACAAACCCACAAAAAAAGAAAAAAAAAAGCTACTATAAGAAATTTGCCATAGGATATAAAATAATACATAAAATCAGTTGTAACCCTATACACTGTAATGAAAATTAGAAATTGTGTTGTTTTTGAAAGTTTCATTTCCATTACCACCAAAACCATATAATGTTTAGTTACAAATCTAACAGAATATTGCAAGATATACAAGCTGAAAACTACAAAACATGAATGAAACCAAAAGAAGCTAATTAAATAGAGTGATATACCATGCACATAGATTGAAAGAGTCAATATTGTTAAGATGTCAAGTCCACAAAATCAATCTCTAGATTCAGTGGAATTTCAATCAAAATCCCAGCAGGATTTAATGGACATGCTGATTCTAAAATCTGTATGAAAAAGTGAGGGAACTAAAATAATCGAAACACTTTAAAAAATAATAAAGAACTAAATTGGAGTTCTCACCATACCTGGTTTCCAGAATTACTAAAAAGCACAGTAATCAAAATAATGAGGTACCTGCAAAAAGATAGACATATGGGTAAACAGAACAGAATAGTCAGTCCAGCATAAACCCACACATATATGATAAACTGATTCTTGACAAAGGAGTAAAAAGTTATTCAATGGAGAAAGAATTGTACTTTCACCAAATGCCATTGGAACAATTATATACTCACTTGCAAATATATATATATGTGGTTTATTTTATATATATATATAGTGTATTATATATATATAGTTTATTATATATATATAGTTTCTTATGATCTTGACAGGTAGGAATAGAGAATATATATTTATATTTGTATATTATATAAACTTATATATTAATATATATTTTAGAATTTTTGCATAGGTTTTGTGAGGTAGGAATGGAAGACATATATATGTGTTTGTATATATATCCAGTAGGGGCAGTCATTAAATCTTAAAGCTCTGAAATGATTTCATTTGACTCCATGTGTCACATCTGGGTCACGCTGATGCAAGAGGTGGGATCACACAGTTCTGGGCAGCTCTGCTTCGGGGACTTTGCAGAGTACAGCCTCCAGCCTTCACCCCCTCCACACTGGCTGCTTTCACAGGATGGCATTAAGTGTCATATGTGTGTGTGTGTGTGTGTGTGTGTGTGTCCTCTATTTCTACCTCACAAAACCTATACAAAAAATAACTCAATATGATTATATACCTAAATAGAAAATCTAAAATTGTAAAACTTCTAAGAGAAATTCTTTGTGATTTTCGATTAGGTAAAGACTTCTTAGATACACCATCAAAAGCACAATTAATAAAAGAAAAATAGATTAATTAGACCATAAATATTAAGAATTTATACTCTTCAAATGACTGTTAAGAGAATAAAAAAGTAAACCACTAATTGTGAGGAAAAAGTTTCAAGCTGCTTATAAAATATATACTCAAAATACATTTTTCAAATTCTTTCAAACCTCAAAAATAAGAAAACCAGCAACCCATTTAGAAAACTAGTAATGGATAAAAGAGCAGAAACTTTACTGAGAAGATACAGTATTACTATTAATAAAACTTAAAAAAAAAATAAACTTACCATACCAAGTGCTACCAAAGATATAGAGCAAATGAAACATTCATACATTGATGGTGGGGATGCAAAATGATATAACCATTTTGGAAAGCAGTTTGTCAGGATATTTTTAATTTATAAATATTATTTTTTAGCATCGTTTTAGGTTTACAGAGAAACTGAGCAGATAGTAGAGAGTTATATGTATCCCTGCAGGTAATTTCCCCTATTAATAATATGTTACATTAGTAAGATACAGTTGCTACAATTAATCAACCAACACTGATAGATTATTATCAACTAAAGTTTATTGCTTATTCAGATTTTATTATTTTGTAACTAATGACTTTTTCTGTTCCAAGAACCCTTCTAGGAGACCATGTAATGTAAAGTCATTATGTCTCCTTAGGCTCCTCTTGGCTGTGTCAGTTTCTCAGACTTCCCTTGTTTCTGATGATCTTGACAGCTTTGATGAGTACAGATTAGATATTTTGTAGAATATCTCTCTCTTGCAGTTTGCCTCTTTGTTGGAAATGATTTGATTTTGCGTGGAAGATCACAGAGGTAAAAGTGCCATTTTCATCCTGTTAAAACAAGAGTACATATAATCAACGTGATTTTTGGCTGTTGATGTTGACCTTGACCCCTGGCTGTGGCAGTGTTTTTCAGATTTCTCACCTTTAAAGTTACCCTTCTTACCACTTTCCACCCCTTTCCATACTGTACACTTTAGAAGGAAGTCACTATGTTCAACCTATACTTAAGGAGTGGGAAATTATGCTCCCCTTCTTTTGTGGTGAAATACTTAGATAATTTATTTGAAATTCTTATGCATGAAAGATTTATCTCTTCTCCAGCATTCACTAATTTAGTTAATCATGTATTCATACAGACACATGGATAGCTCTTTTGTACTTTGGATTACAATCTAATACTACCTTTTTTATTGCTCAAATTTTTCCAGTTTGGCTATTGGGAGGTCTTTCATTGGCCCTTTATGGTCCTTTGATATGTCCTCATCAATGGGCTTTTTTGTTTTTATTTCATTTTTGATACCATAAGATGCTCCAAGTTCATTTTATATATTTCCTGCCCCAGTCCTTGAATCAGCCATTTCTCCAAAAATCCCTGGTTCTGTTTATTGGAAAATAAGGTATTTGAAACTAAGATTTGAGCACTAGGTGGAATGTATGTAAATGTTTACAGCAGGTTTTTTTGTAGTGGTCTAAATCTGATCAGATTTATACAAAACCCAAATCAAATGTATCTCACCTATGGAATATAGTCCATTTATACCATGGATACTACTTAGCAATAAGAACGAATAAACTGGTTATACACAGAACAACATGTATGAATCATAAATGCAATATGTTGAGTATAAGAATCCAGAAGCAAAAGTCTGCATACTCTATTAATCCATTCTCACACTGCTATAAAGAAATACCTGAGACTGGGTAAATATTAAAGAAAAAAGGTTTAATTGGCTCACAGTTCTTCAGGCTGTACAGGAAGCATGATGCTGGCATCTGCTCAGTTGCTGGGGAGACCTCATGAAACTTACAATTATGACAGTAGGTAAAGGGAGAGCAGGAAAATCACATGGCCAGAGAGGGAGCAAGAGAGAGACAGAGGGAGGTGCCACACACTCTTTAACAACCAGATCTCAGGAGAACTCAGCCAGTATCACGAGGACGCACCAAGGGGGATGGTGCTAAACCATTCATAAGAAATCCTCCCCCATGATCCAATTACCTCCTACCAGGCCCATGTGCAACATTAGGGATTACATGGGGAGACAAATCCAAACCATATCGTTGTATAATTCCATTTATATGAAATTCTTGCAAAAGCAAAACTTTAGGAACAGACAACAGATCAGCAGTTTTCAGAATCTGGGATTTGAAGGTGGTTGAACACAGAGGGCCACAGGGAAATTTGAGAGGATGACAAAATTGTTCTATATCTTGACTGTGGCAGTGGTTATT
>PVKP010001456.1:0-55000 GCA_004027715.1 Plecturocebus donacophilus | reverse complement strand
GGAGGCTGATTATAAAGCAATTCAAGTATTGCAAAAATAAATATGGACTACTCAGAGAGTAATAGGAAGCTATTAGAGGCTTTAGGTCCAGCATAGGGTGGGCCATAGTTGAAACTGAGCTTTAGGAAGATCTATTCTAAGCAGATGCAAGATGAACAGGAACATGACTATGAACTTCTCACAACCTGGCAGACATTGGCATAGCCCTGAGAAGGATGATGGGCCTCCTGCATTTTCAGCCTGGCCCTCAGACTTTCTGCTTTCTGTAGTTGCCCATAAATCATGTTTGACTGGCAAAGCCAGCCCTCATCCCACATGCATATAGTCTGGTTCTTTATGATAGACAGGGAGTCATATCTAACAATCGTCAAGTTGGAAGGAGCTCATGGGCTCAGTAAAGCCCAAGAATCTACCCATGGTGATTAAATCCAGCCTCTCTCCTCCAAAAGGCTGACTCTGCCTGACTCAGACTACTGGATTCAAATAATGTAAGTTTTTGCCTGCAATTAACCCAATCAAATCCCCTCAAAAATAATTCATTGAGGAGTAAGAAAAATGGAATACAGTCATCCTTTACTTTCTAAAGTCTTTGGGGTTGAGGAAAAAGGCTTAAGAATGCAAATTCTCTTAATCACAGGAGATATTCATTTGTCAGCAGTGTTTTGAGTATCTACTCTGCAATATATTCTTTCTAATGAAGAATTTGGAGGTATATAAGCTTTTGGTTGGATCCATCTAAAAAGCAAAGAATCTTCTCCCAATTTGTTTCCTAAGTTTTTGCATGTCAGGTGTTAATTTTTTAAGTGACAAAATATGTGCAAGACCTACCTACTATAAACTATAAAACATCACTGAGAGAATGAAAGGTGACCTAGATAATTGGAGAGATATACCATATTCTTGGATTGGAAGACTCAGTATTATTAAAATGTCAATTCTCTCCATATTGACCTATAATGCAATCCTGATCAAAATCCCAAATAGGTTTTCTTTGTCAAAATTGACAAGCTGATTCTAAACATATAGGGTAATATAAAAGTTTTACATAGCCCTATCAACCTTGAAAAACAGAACAAAGTGTGGCATTTATCCTATTTGCTTTTAAGAATTACTATAAAGCTACAGTTATTAAGATAGTAATATCTTAAATAAAGTGTGATATTGGCAAAAGTATAGCCATATTTAGCAATAGAACAGAATAGAGGCTCCAAACCCAGAGCCACAATGACACAGGCAAAGTTAAATAAGATACAGTTTCTACTTTCAAGAGGTACAGAGTCTATATGGATATTATTCAGTGTGACACATACCACTAGAGCCCAGATACAGGATTTCTAACCCACCTGAGTGCATCTACAAAGCTTCCCTAGTACAGTACTGTGTGGGGTGAATGCTGAGAGATTAGAGTCTGCACGATGAAGAGATGAGAGACAGTCATTGTGAGCAGAGACAGATAAGCATGAGGCAGCCTGGTCTCCACACAGAGCTGGAGCACGGTGCATGCCAGGAGTGTGGAGAGGCAGGAGAACAGACAGGAAAACCAGCAGCCACATTGTGACAAGCTTTATGTACTAAGACAAGGGGTTGGAATTTATTCTACAGGTGATCAAAAGCCATTGAAAACTTTTATACAGGGTCGTGACATGGTCATTTTTGTATTCTAAAAGATCATTCCATGAGAATGATTTAAAAAACAACAACAACAAAAATAAATTAGGATTGCAAGTAGCAAGGCCAGTCAGGATGCTCTTGAAATATCCCAGTTGGGACATAGTGAAGCCTTAAATACCCTTAACCTTAACCTAAGTGAGCATATGATATATGAGAGTGATATGTGAAAGGCATAATCAGGAGGAATTGATAACTTATTAGATGTAGGGTGGAGAAAGGAAATAACTTATAACTTACAGGGGTTTTTTCTTGCCTCTTTTTTTTCTATCATATGTAACCTGAATTCTCTGGGTTATATTTAAAAGTGAAAACAAAACTCTCTTTTAGTATATGACCTCATAGAAGCACAGAAGCCAGTAAGTCTATTGGGCACTATGCTCACCACCTGTGCGACTGATTCAGTCATACTCCAAACCTCAACATCACTCAGTATACCCATGTAACAAATCTGTACATGTATCCTCTGGATTCTAGAAGTTGATAGGAAAAAAAAAAGAGAGAATCTGGAATGGAGCTTTAGGAATATTAATTCTAAGCAGATGCAAGATGAACAGGAATATGACTGTGAACTTCTCACAACCTGGCAGATATTGGCATAGCCCTGAGAAGGACATCATGTGCACTCATAGCACCCCAATGTCTCCTACTATGTCCAGTTCATATTAAATTGCCTGCAGGGAATTCTTAGATTCTGCCCACCAAGTATGTAACAGAATATTACCCACCAAAGGTGCAGAATGTCATCCTGGAATTGTGCTTGGCCTCAATGGGGGTTAAAATGAAAACACTCTGAGCCAGTAAAAGGAGACATCAGCACACCTCAATCCAAGCTTCCATTTTTTCCTTTCCTAGTAAAGCTGTAAGGCCCTTGCTGGTCTGCAAATAATTTATCTGCTTCAAGTCCTGCCAAACTGGACCAGCTCTTTCCAGACACTAGACTATAAATGGCTGAAGAAATAACAGGAAAGCAGCAGAGTTGAAAGGCCAGTGGGCAACTGTTTTTCTTTAGCTCTGTCTGAACTGAATAATCAGCCGGCTGGGGTCAGCCCAGTCATGTGCATCCCACCTTTTGTTACTCAGCGAGATAACTCACGTGACCTAATCTCAGTGCAGTCACTGGGACTGGCAATGTTCTCAAGAGCCTAAAGCCCCGCCGCACATATTCCTAAGAACCACCAGGACTACTGTTTATTTCTTCTTAAGCCACAAAGAACATTCCACTCTACAAAGTCAGCTTATTACAAGATTTTTTTTAAGAAAGGAAAAAAAAAAAAAAAAAAGAGGAGGAAAACCTGGATAATCTCTCATTGGCCTGATCCCATTCTGTTGCAGAAGGAGGAAGGAATGTGATGTGTACTGGCCCAAGTAGCCCCTGAGAAGCTGGATCCTGGCTGCTCTAGAGTAGGAGCCATCTGTTTCTAGGACTGGGTGGTGCCATCGGTGGGGTCAGAGGACAAAACAAACAGCTACAGTAGTTTCTTTCCAAAATCACTGCTTTGCCCACTTTTTGCAAAGAATCAAAAACACAGACAGCCTTTCTGGAAGCACCTGTTTACCTACTCAAAATGGACTCAAAATAACCTCAAAACTCCTCCTCTTGCTGTCCCAGGGGAACATGTGAGTCAGACAGAGTTGGGGTGGGACCAGTTCCCAGCGGAACTGTGGGGAAGAGGCTCTATCACAGTCATCTGGCAGGCTTTTTCAAACTACACCTCCTATCCCAACCAAAGGGCTATGGCTACTTCCCTCACCATTTTTTGAGAATTGCTGCTGTTGTAAGCCACCAATTGATGTTGGCATAACCTCCGTGTATGCATAGTGGGTAGGGGGGCTCTGCATATACTCATTGGCAGGGCAGCAGTTGGAGAAGGCTGCCTGTAGGGTGAAGTCTGATACCAATCTGCTGTGGTCTAAATATAGTTTGTTTGGCCCTACCAAGACTTATGGTGAAGTCTGATCCCCAGTGTTGGAGATAGGGCTTGGTGGGAGGTGTTTGGGTCATGTAGGTGGAGCCCTCATGAATGGCTTGGTGCCATCCTTGCAGTAGTGAGTGAGTTCTCACTCTATTAGTTCTCATAAGAACTGGCTGTTGAGAAAAGCACATAATGCCTGCTTCCTTTTGCCTTCCACCATGAGTGGAAGCTTCCTGAGGACCTCACCAGAAACAGATGCTTATGTCATGGCAGCCTGCAGAGTCATGAACCAAATAAACTTCTCTTCCTTATGAATTACCCAGCCTCAGACATCCCTTAATAGCAAAACAAATGAAGACCCCCATCCCTGAAAGAGGTGAGGCAAAATTGTAAACCCTATGTGGAATACAAAGCAGAAAATTAAGTCAGGACACAAAATTAAGCAGGGTGTTGGCAAGTAAGAGCTCCAATCACCAAATTAAAACAGAGCAAGAACCGATTACAAAGCTCTGTGTTGTTGTGTTAGTCAGTTTGGGTTACTATAGCAAAAATGCATAGATTAAACAACAGAAATGTATTTCTCACAATTCTAGAGGCTGAGAAGTCTGAGATCAGAGGCCAGCATGGTCAGTTCTGGTGAGGGCCCTCTTCCTGGTTAGCAGATGGCCATCTTTTTGCTGAGTCCTCACATGGCAGAGAACAGAGAAAGAAGCAGCAACGTTTCTCCTTTCTCCTATCTCTTCTTATAAGGGAACTAATACTAATATGAAGACTCCCCCCTTGCAACCTAATCACATCCCAAAGGCCACATCTCCTAATATCATCCCACTAGGGATTAGGGCTTAAATGTGAATTTGAAAGGGACATAAACATGCAGTCCAAACAGTTATGTAGTATACCAGAGACATTTACTGCTTAACAAAATCCATGTGCTTTCTTAAATTTCCAAAACCCCCTGCAGTTAGCAAAGGTCATGTAAGCAAGTTCTAGCCAATAGGCAGTGAGCAGAAGTGACATGTGTCATTTCCAGGTGAAAGCATTTAAAAGATAAAGCTTACCCTCCAGCTCATTCTCCCTTTGCTAGATGACCTGAAAGCCAGCTTTTCCACGTGGTGTAGTTACAGGATGCTTGAAACTGAGCTCTTTAAGTTACTACTTGAAAGACAATTATCCTACAGTGCTGCCAGACTCGTGAGTGAGAAATAAATTTTATGTGTTAAGCCACTCACTGATATTTGAGGGTGAGTTTGTTACTGCACTAAATCCTAGATTAGCCTGACTAACAGAGATAACAAGCAAGAAGTCAAGGAAGAGACTTAGGCCTGGTGTTGTCACAGAGTAGCTTTTGTTATTAAATCAAGGTGGAGAAAGAACCCAGCAAGAATCAGAGCCAGTTCAGAGCAGGACTAAAGCCAATTTGCCTGAGAACAGAACTTCTGAGCCCCTCACTGTACATCCCCCCTGCGACTAGGCTGCTTTGAGATCCTAGAACAAGTATGAACTGGGGATGGGGCTGAGTGGCCTCTAGGACTATAAAATTAAAAATTTGGAATTGATAAGCTCTAAAGCACTTTACATCTTAGACTATCTCTTAAAGAACTTATGTGGGAGCATAGGAAGAATCTGCAAGACCACTGAACAGAGAGGATCTGCACTAGAATTAATATACAGAAAAACTCTCAACTCAGAGAGTTTCCAAAAGCTTTGGCTGTGTGTGCCTATTTATCTAGTTATCCAAAGCCCAAGAAACACCACTGGTTCTTTAAAGGTATTATATACTCAAAATATTTTCCCCTTTTTATCTCTGGGTAAGATGTAGAAAATTCCCCTGATAAGCTGGCCAACTTTGAAAACAATCATTCTTAATACATACTCAAAGAAAGACACCTTGAGGAAGCATGAGCTCTTCTGTTATTATATCAGATAATTGGCTTCAGATATCAGATTATCTGCACTGAATAAGAATTATTTCTCCAAGAGTTTCTATACCTATCAACTACTAAGCTCACCTTCAGAGATGCTTAACTATAAAATGCATCACCTCTGTAAACCATTATGCACTATTGATTTTTTTCTATCTATGTAAAAGTTTCCCATTTCCCTGTCACTTGCTGATCATCCTGATTTTTTTTTATATACCTAATATCTGAGTAGTTCAAAGGCCTCACATTGAATTTGGTTTATGTTCCTCAAAAGGAACATTCTGCCTTTTATTAAAGGAGGTTGCCTGTGAAATATAGCAAGGATGGCTCTTCTAAATGATCTATTACCAAATTCAGTTCATATTCTACCTTGTGCCTTATCACTCCCTAAAATCACTGTACAACACAGGATAGTGAAAAGAACATGGGTTTTGTTTCAGAGAAATCTAGTTTTTAATTCTTAGCTCAGAAATTCATTGGCTATATCAACCTCAGCATGATGTTTAAGTGCTTTCAGCCTCCAGAAAAATGGCATGCCAATATCTTACAGAATTTTTATAAAAATTATGTGCCTGCTATACATTAGATGCTCAAATTAGTATTTATTATTATAGAATGTTAGAGCTGAAAGCACCTTAGAGCTTATCTAGTCTGACTCCTTATCTTACAGAGGTAGAAACAGGGAGTTGCCTAGATTACTTGATGATTAAAGAATCTCTTTGAATTTCACTACAGTGTTACAGTTGCCCCTTACACTCCTCTGCCCCAGATTTCATCAAAGACATTCTAATTTATAATTCCAGTGGAGGTCTTTTCTTTGATATTTTGCTAGACCTCCCTGCTGCATTCATTGGCTGAGTATTTCTAAATTTGCTCTCAGGACTCTTGGGACCTCTCACTTCCCTGGAATGCCAGGTCTATCTGATGACATCTTTGTCTCCTTAATTTCGGTGTGCCACAGGGTTTTATCCTGAGCCACTGTCTTTCATACTCTCATATAGAAACTATACTCCCATATAGTTTCATACCCCTCTTTTCTAGAACTCCTATGATAATAGCTTGCAAATTTGGACCTCCATCCCAGAGTTATTCTCCTAAGCTCTAGACAGTCAGCTTCAACTGGCTGCTCAGCCATCTACCTGAAGCTTCCTCAGCCCCTTCATGTTCAACAGCCCTGAAAAGTATTTCATTAGACTCCCTCCAGGTTCATGTATTGGTCCTCTTATGGGCTCTTTTCAGTGAAAGGCACCACCATCTGTCCAAACAATCAAGAAACTTAGAACTCGTTTTTTAATTCCCTCTCTCTTTCTATGCCCTGCTCCTGTACTAAGCATTTCTGAAATTCATTCCCTTTTGTGCACCAATGCTACTCTTGCTTTGGTTTAGATCTTCACTGTCTTTCTTTGGAATTAATTCTCCATCCACCTTAAGCGATCTCCTTGCTTCTGAATATATACCCCTCATACTCATCATCTACAGCAAGCAGAATAAATTGTCTAAAACAATGCTACTCAAAGTGTGGGCCTCAGATAAGTGGATGGTTTTCCAGACATAACAAAATAAGAAGCTTCTGCCAGAATGCAAAACCCTACCACTTATCTTGCTCTTTAAGTTCAGTTGACTTTTGTTTTTTCATCTCAAGATTTACTCAAGGAAAGACACAGCGTGTTGATTTACATTCTGGCACAAACTTCTTACATCATCACAGATCAGCATGTGGAATAGCACCCATCTCAAAAAGTCCAGGTCCCCAGCATGGCATGTAAGACCCTCTGTGATCTGCCACCTGCCTCCCTCTCCAGCCCCTTCTGTCCCCATGATCAACCTTATCCCTTCTGCTCCAGTCACACCAACCTTCTTATGGCCCTCTCCCTCACCCTCACCACAACCTCTTTCCCCCAGCCAAGCCCACATTTGCAAGAAACACAAAATGATGTGTTTCCTTCAGGAGGCCTGTCAATATCAGCATCCCCTTCTTACTGCCTTCTCTACTTCCAGTGCATATTATACATCTCATTTGCTATATTGATCATACTGTTTTATAATCATTTATTTAAATATTTCTCCCACCCAAAATAGTAACTCTTTAAAGACAGGATCTGTATCTTATTCATCTCTATTAGTCAGAGTACATAATATAGTTGCTGCAGTAACAAATAAGTCCTGAAATCTCAGTAGCTTAACAACATTAAAGTTCACTCCCTCATCACACAAAGTCCCATCCAGAAGTATCTGGGCAGACAATTATCCCAGATGGCTTGCTGCCATGTGACAATACAGGAACACAACTGTTTGATCTAATGATGGTGCTAACTTTTAAGGCCTGAAACTCCCTTTCTGGATCTACTGCTTTCAGCTGGCCATGATGAATGAGGGAGAAAAGATAAGGTCATGCAAGGAATCAGACCTGAAAATGGCCCTTATTACATTTGCTCAAGTCCATTATCCCAAACATAGTCCAATGGTCTCATCTGACAGCAGGTGAGCTAAGAAATAGAGTTTAGCTATGTGCCCAGGATGAAAAGGAAACTTCCATATGAGCAGCCAGCTAGGCCTAAGCCACCTTATCCCTGAATTTCCAGCATTTATCATAGTACCAGACATAATGCTGCAGGTTCTCAATATATACTTGCCAAGTGAATAAATGGCTGTGTTCTCACTTTTAGGCAAGTCTTTAATCCTCAATAGACTGGCTCCAGAATGGAAGGTATGTATTGATTGAATGAAGGAAAGAAGGAGTTTGGGAGAATGGGAGCTATGAGAGTCAGTGACAGGCACAGAAGTGGAGAATGGTGAGTGAAACATCTTGAGGAGGGACTTCAGGAAGCCTTTCTTGGTCTTCTTGGGCAAAAGGACCTATCTGAGGCTTCCTCAAGAAACCTCCTCTCCACTTTCTTTCCATTTCAGGCAACAACTCAACTGCTTGATAAAGAACTTTCAAAATCCTTCCCTCACTTGTCTTTCTATTTACATTTTTTATTTCTAGCAGCTTAAACTTGAAAAGTAAAGAGTCCTGCATTCCATTTCTAATGACCCCACATTTTTTTGTGTGCTTCAATTCTCTCAGAAAATCTTTAAAGGTTACTCTTAAACTAAAGTAACTTTCCCATTTTTTAACTTAAACCATTCCCTCAAAATCTCTTGATCTCAACTTTATATAGTACTCTTTAAACAAAACATAAATTCAGGGCTTGAACAGCTTAACAAGTGTCCCTTTAAAGGAATAGCATTTAATACTAAGAGCTATTAAATAATCAATCCAAAGTTCAGAATGGTATTAATAGAACATGATGGGAGATGAATCAAAAACACATCGTACTCTAGGGGTATGAAACAACCCACTTTAAATACTTACATGGAAATACTCAAATCCTGTTCTCAGAAGTTGGATCAAAGTGTTTCATTCAGCCTAACCCCTCTTTGAAGAGAATTATGACTTTAAGCTATTTGTAACCTAATGAATGTAACATAATGAAACATCCAACCAAATAATGTCCATTAGATAGTTTTGTAGAAGCAGAAAAATTTTAATTAAAAGACTCCCAGTTTTGTGGAAATACAAGCTGTTAAAGCTATGGGGCATAGAATCTTCTCTCTAATCACAGACCTCACCAGAGTTAAGCTAGTCCAGCCAGCTACCCCACATGCAAATCCCTATTCTTTCCCTAACCACTTTCATGCTTCGATTCAGGCTTAGAGGACAGATCCTCATCTTTAACATTACATCTTGTCTGACTTTTCATTTCAACAAAGGCTTAGGAAACAAAGACTTGGACCATAATGTTTGCCTTCAGCCCACATGGCTAAGCCCACATGGCACACTGGGATGAGATCTCTCATGACACCTGCGGTCTGCTCTGCTCTCAGAAAGAAAACATTAAATAGTCATTTCTGCACACACTTCATTAATACATTGGCTTCTTTGGGAGTTATTTGAATACTGATTATGTGCAGGGCACTGGCCAGCATCCCTGAATATTGCTAAAAAGCAGAAAGCACGCTTTAATGAGCTTATGATCTTATAAGGATAAAAGGCACAGACAACAATAATTGAATTTCAAAAATATTTACTGGACACCTGTTCATACCAAATAATGTACTAAGCCTTTGGAATTAAAGTTACATGAGAAGGAGTCAAGTTGACACAAATAATAATAACTGTGTGAATGAAATCTGTATAAATAAAAGCACTAGGGAGGTATATATGATGGTAACGGTAGTGGTAGTAATAAATGATAACAAAAATAAAAATTAACACTGAGTTATTTACTATGACAATAAAATGATAAGAAAGTTAATAAAGGAAACTTAATTATTTTATCGTCATAGTATATAAGTTTCCCTATTATACAACTGAGGGAATTAAAGCACAGAGAGATTTTATTTTTACTATACTTTAAATTCTGGTGTACATGTGCAGAATGTGCAGGTTTGTCACATAGGTATGCATGTGCCACGGTGGTTTGCTGCATCCATTCCCCTGTCATCTACATTAGGTATTTCTCCTAATGTTAGCCCTCCCCAATTCCACCCCCTGCTATCCCTCCACTAGTCTCCCCACCCCACAACAGACCCCAGTGTGTGATACTCCCCTCCCTGTGTCCATGTGTTCTCATTGTTCAACACCCACGTATGAGTGAGAACATGCAGTGTTTGGTTTTCAGTTCTTGTGTCAGTTTGCTGAGAACGATGGTTTCCAGCTTCATCCATGTCCCTGCAAGGGACATGAACTCATCCTTTATTATGGCTGCACAGTATTCCATGATGTATTTGAAAGCACAGAGCGATTAAGTGACTTGCCCAAGTTTGCAGCATTGAGTGGTGGAGACAGACACTCAGCATCCTGACTCCAGAACTGTGTTACAAATGTCTGAGATGCACCTGGAAATGGGATCAGGGACATCTCTATGGGGGAGATGACGTTTCACTAACTCTCAAAGATGAGTATAGAAAAATGAAGGAAGAAGAAAATCAAGTTTTGCAGGGAGGGAAACAGTGTGTAAAGACACAGAGGCATACAAGAACATGTCACATTCAGGCACTGGCTAGTTAGAGCTCCCTGGAGCACAGAGAAAGGGTACATGCAAGGGAAAAATGTGGAAAGATGAAGTGGAAGAAGAGGTGAGTAGAATTCCACATGCTGCCATGTTTACATGGCATCACCTTGCAGGCAATGAGAAAGTTTGCTGAGTCTAAGGCCCAGGAAGGGGCCTGTATCAGAAGCACCAGCCTCCCTGCCAAGCTTTTGCAGTCCGTTTCTCACTCCTGCCCAGCTGCTGATCACATTTGTTTCAGCATTTGACCAGTTCCTTCCTCTCTGTACCATGGGACTCAGTTTTCATTCTTTAAGAGTTTGTGGGAAATAGTCACCGTCTCAAACATCTGCTCCCTTTAAGCAAGTTGAAAAAGTTTTACTTTTAACTGAAATTCACCAGAATAATGAAAACAACTGCACTTGAAAAATTACTGTATAAAGCACCTTTAAAATAAAATAAATTCAGGGCCTAAGTTGTTTGAGTGAGCCTCTTGAAAGAAATTACATTTATCTTTTAAAAAAGGAAATAATATTTAATGACTGCAAGTACTTAGAAACACAATCCAAAGTTCAGAATGTGAATACTACGTATGTCAGGTAAAGTTAAAGTCCCAGCTGCAGCTGATGAACTGAACAATTCACTGCTTGCTTTTTACTGTCATGAGTATCTTGTTTTTCTGGGCCCACTACTCCATCTCCAGAGTCCAAGATATGGAATCACTCTACTGTTCTTGCCATATGTGGATCTACAGTGCCTGGTCTCGGAGACTCTCATCAGTCTCTGCTGCCTCTGTGCTGTGATTTCTACAGATCTGGGAGGCTGCCACTCAGATGGTCATCAGACATTTCCATATCAGTCAAATGAAGCATGGGATACACTTGCTCTTTAATCTCTAGCAAAACAAGTGGGAGGGAGTGGTCGTTGTATCATCCCCTGGCAAACTACAGAGATGCAGGGGGCTAGTTTGTCACAGGGGAGCAGTCTGCCCTGGTGCCAGCAATAAGGGGGTCCTTTGAGGTACCAAATTTAAAAACAATAAGAAAACCAACTATTCTCCTGTGCTGCAAATTCCAAACAAAGACAGTGATGAAACCAGGCTCCCCATCAAGGTGAGCCATGTGCACTGCAGGCCATGCTCCTTGGAGTGTCACAAATTCCTCCAGCTACTGGCTAGATTTCACATGGGATGTGGCTGCTGCTTTGGTCACTTTAGGTGACATTTCATGTGCACTCAAGGTAGAGATTATCAAAGCATCCAGGAGAACATCCCTGTTCTCCATCTTCTACTGAGAAATCTTTCCCTTAACTCCTCAATCGAAAGTCAGTGTCCTTTACTGCATTACAAAAGACCACTTCAGATGGGGAGTGGGGAGGTGTCGTCTAATCATTCAGGTGGTCAAATGGCCCACGTCCATGAACCTCTGCATGTGTGTCAGACTTCAGTAAAAGGGAGAGGTGGAAGTAACATGATCACATTTGTGTTTCACAGAAATTGTTCTGATGGTTGGTAGTGGCAGGTGCACTGAGCAAGAATCTACTGGGATGTGATGCAAAAGAAGACGGGATTATTTGGTTAGATAGAAAAAGAAATCACATAAAATATTCTGTGATGCTTTTTATATATAATCCTATTAAAGCTGTGAACCACAAGGTCAAGTCCATGAAGAATGCTACATGGAGGTCAACCTCCAAAAGACATGGTTAATGTAGTTCCACTGTTTTTATGTGCTAACTCCCAAACTTTATCCTCTTCTCCACTATTTTTTCATAGTCTTCTCTCTCTAAAACTTCTCATTTGCAAATAGCCCCTAGAAAAATCTCCTACATCCCTACATACTCTGCTCCTATTCCTGCCTCCACTCTTCATTCTCTGCCACAGATTTTTAGTGTGAAGAACAACTTTTAGGAAACAGACTGGTAGGTGGGTAGAACATTTGACTGTCAATTACAGATTCCCTTTGGCAGAGAAAAAGTCTGAACACTCTGAAGTTGATAATTTTTATTCTATCACATATCCTTAATTAAGTGCTGACTAGCAGAAAAAGTAAGTTTCATAGGAATTCGGAGAAGTATCAGTGTAAACAAAAATATTTAGTGACTTGTACTTATTTCTAATTTAAGCTAATTCTTCTGAGCTAGAAACACTTTGCATTTATATAACACACAAAATATATAGTCATTTCATTTCTACTGGTCTGAATGCTCAAATATTAAATAATTTCTTATTTTCTATGCTGTACTATAATCATAAAAATGCCAAATTGTCTTAATAACAAACAGCAAAAACAAATTTTTCATTAATCACTTACAGTAGTAAGACTAAATAAAAATATATTTGTATAACGTTGTCATACATTATTTAATATTCATAGAACGTTGACTGGAATCATTTTTATTTACAGATAAAGAAACTGAGGTATTAAGAAACTGGGTTAAGGTCACTGGACTGGAAAAGCGATAGAGCTGGAATAGCAACATAGGTTTTCAAAGCCAAATTTTCAGCTCTATGGACTCAGAGAACTTTACAGATGTGGCTTTCTATACGCCATTCACCTGGTCTTGATTCACACACTAGGAAGACATTCATTAAGTACTGACCACAAGACATTAGCAACAGCAGAGGGTTTCAATGGATGCTCTTTTCATTAAGGGAGTCCGATACCTAATCATGAGACTGGCTTTAGGTCATTAATCCACTGTCATCCTTTAAGCATCATTTTGTCTTCTGTCTTGATGACACCAATGTAAGTTTTTCTATGAAGACTAGAAAAAGGGGGCTATACAGGCTTCCTAAAACTTTACAAAGGAATTCCTGAGAGAAACAGGAAAATGAGCAATACTTACACTGGCTACTCCTCTGAGGATTTGCCGTTAAATGATCCTACTGGCTCCAACATCCAAATGCCGCCCAGAACCACTAAGGTCTATTCTTTAACTCAACACTTATAAAAGCTTGGGTAGTTTTAAGAAAGAACAAAACATGCTGCATTTAAAAGCTCACTTCAGGGAATGCAGAATGGAGAACTAGCTGCTTTAAATTTTTAGAACTCAGCCAGAACCCAAAACCCACAACAAGAAGTTTGTCGGCTCCATCCTCATTTGTCTGTAGCAAGAAGCAGCCAATTGAGAACAGGAAGCAATTTTCAATTAACCGGCCACACAAAACATGACCAAGCCTTCTTAGCAATAATCACTCAAAAGTAAATAATATTTGCCTTAATGGGAAAGATGTCTTCAGAGCTTATTTGGAGCCAAAGCTATCGTATACCAATGCAACCTCATCCCCATGGGTGAAAGTGCTCCTCACCCACCTGAGCACTCAGCTGCTGAGATCCATGCCCCTTGCAGCCTGGTTCAGAAGAGTAAGGGTTTCAGTAGCTCACTGGCAGAGAAGATGCCAGGGTAGGGGAGGGAGAGAGTAAGGGCAGGCAAAGATGGAAAGAGAGAAAATACATTGATTCCAGTAAAGTCCCATTCCCCAAACAATGGATTAACCAGGGCAAAGGAGTTACAGAGAGCTAGAAAGGCAGCTCCAAGTAGATCAAATATCAACACCATGGTCCCTCTGAGCTCCTCCTCTGTCTCAATCTCCAGAGTAAAGTAAACCGTCATTCAAACCATCATCCGCTGCTGCTCACTGATTTCATAAGAGTATGTCTAAGCGGAATCACCTTTAGAAAGAAAAAATATATATAAACTCCCTGCAGAGTTGCTATGCCAAAACGAACAACTCCATGATGAACATGGCTTGTCACACCACTGCGAGTTTTCCACAGGGTGTCAAATTGAGCGAAGTACTGTTTATGGACAAAACAATCAGCAGTTTCTTTCCTCTTCTTCCTTTCGAGTCTCGATTTCTGTTTCAGGAATACAGCTTGGCACTCTAAAAGAGGTGCTACTGTTGAAGCCTAGTCAGAACTCAAATAATTAGGGGCGAAATGTTAATCTTTACATGGTAATGTTATGGAGTTGACGTCATTGCTTTCATTCCATGACTTGAACATGAAGTTCTGTGTTTTATCTGGTCAATTTAAAATTGTTAAAAGTGCACGTTTTAGTCCGTTTTCATGTTCTTGATAAAGAAGACATACCTGAGACCGGGTGACTTATTAAAAGCAAAACAAAGAGATTTAAGGGACTCTCAGTTCCACATGGCTGGGGAGGCCTCACAATCATGGCTGAAGGCAAAAGGCATATCTTACATGGCAGCAGACAAGAGAGAATGAGGCTGGGCGCGGTGGCTCACACTTGTAATCCCGGCACTTTGGGAGGCCGAGGTGGTTGGATTACTTGAGGTCAAAAGTTCGAGACAAGCCTGACCAACATGGTCAAACCTTGTCTCTACTAAAAATACAAAAAATTAGCCAATCATGGTGGCACGCGCCTTTAATCCCAGCTGCTCAGGAAACTGAGACCGGAGAATCGCTTGAACCTAGAAGGCAGAGGTTGCAGTGAGTCAAGATCATGCCACTGCACTCCAGCCTGGCCAACAGAGCGAGACTGCATCTCAAAAAAAGAAAAGAAAATAGAATGAGAGGTAAGTGAAAGCGGAGACCCTTTGAAAAAACCTCAGAGCTCGTGGGACTTATTCACAACCGCAAAAGCAGCATGGGGAAACTGCCCCATGATTCAATTATTACCCACTGGGTCCCTCCCACAATACATGGGCATTATAGGAGCTACAGTTCAAGATGAGATTTGGGTGGAGACACAGCCAAATCATGTCAGTGCAATAGAGAAAAAGAAAACAGGGTAAGGAGACCAGAGCAGTTCCCTGCCCATGTGACCCAGAGGCTGGCACTTTCTATTTCTCAACAACAGTTTAGATCAAATTTCTAAACAACATATTTTATCATGAATTCCTGATTATTTGTCATTTTTAGACATTATCTATTGAAGTTTTATAGAGAATGAAAACCAGACCATTACCAGTTACTCAGGTGCTCGCATATGTGCACATGTGCACCACACACTTTCCCCATCTTTTTAATGTTCGATGACATTTTCAGTTAAATTAACATTCACTACTGCCATTATTAGGTCTATGAGAATGTTCTTTACAGCAGAGACATAGAGGCACCATGGCCACATTTCTTTCTCACAGAAATTTACATATTTTCTGGAAATAATGGCTTTAAGTTTTTAAATGCACCTATCATACAATGTTCCCCCAATTGCTCCAATCATGAGATAATATTTCTCTCAATGTCATATGCATCAGGTAGTCTATCAGTTTCTTTTCACACAAGCATGCATACACACACACACACACACACACACACACACACACCCTTTGCAGTCATCTCTCCTGGATGTGCATGCGCACACACACACACCCTGTGCAGTCACCTCTCCTGGATGTATACACACATACACACACACACACACACACACACCCTCTGCAGTCATCTCTCCTGGATGTGAACAACACACACACACACACACACACACACACACACACACACACACACACACACCCTCTGCAGTCATCTCTCCTGGATGCCTATCTCCTGCTCCATTTGGGGCTGGCTGCTCTCTTGCCTGAATTGCAGCCTGGGATTTTACTACATCGGCACTCTGGGAATTCCATTCCCCTTTCTTCCAGTAGAATCCTGTTTCCTGGATCCTGTGTCTTTCTGTCTCCTTTGCGGTTTACTCCCTCTTTTTTATGAGGCATTAGGTTGGTGCAAAGGTAATTGTGGTTTTTGCCATTAGTGGCAAAAACCTCAATTACTTTTGCATTAATGTATCTGTCAGCACCTTCCTAATAAAGGCTGTACCAGAAAATTAAAGTTTCAGACATTTCATGCTTAAAATTATCTTTATTTTGACTTTATACTTAATTGACATTTGGCTGGATATAGAATTATGGACTGGAAATTCTTTTTTCTCAAAATTTTGAAGTTATTACATCATCTTCTGGTTTTCCATTACTATTGAAGAAGTAATAGTCTTGATTCTTGTCTTTTATGTAAGTTACATTTTTTGTTTTTTAAAAACTTTTTAGATGCTTCCTTTGTTCACAGTGTGGATAATAATTTGGCCTCATATGAGTCTGTTTAAATTCATCAGGCTAGGTGTTACATGGCCCTTTCAATATGGAAACATGTCTTTCATTTTTTAAATATATTTTCTTAAAATGTTTTCTTTAATAATGTCTTCCTCTGTACTTTATCCTCTATCCTTTCTTTTTGGAAAGGCTACACTTTCAGTGTCAGAAATCCTAGACTGGTACCCTATTATCTTTTCTCTTTTATTGTCCAACCTGTTGTTCTATTTCTTAGGACATTTCCTTGAGTTAATCTCCCAGACTTGCCACTGAATTGTTAAGAATTTGTCCACCATGTTTTAAATTTATTTTATCAGAAGACATTACATAAAATGCCTGAAAATTCTGCCTAAGAGCTGCAACCAAAAGTGATTGCCAAATTTTGCTTTCAACTGAGAAAATGAATTATAAATTTGTGCACTAAAATGTAAGCCATGTTTCCAATAGTAATTGATTAATCTATCACTATCAGAGAAGGTTTTAATGCAATTATTGATATTTCTAAATAATAACTAACTTCAGAAGCCAACATAAAAAATATGACACATATGTTGACCTAAAATGTATTTATTTAAAAAACAGTCATTTCTAAATGAAAGATATTATGCTAGGGTCTCTTGAAGACGATAGACATGGCAATGAATTTATTTATATAAAGCACTTACATTAGATTCCTTAGTAAATATGGAAATTAATGCCTGGTCTTTGCCTGACAGGAACTGAGAGTCCAAATTGATGTAAGGGAACCATATTGTTTTTATTGTTGCTTAAATATAAATCTGCCATGCCTGTCATTTCTCTAAATTTCCTTTCATTGCAGGAACACTCCTAATTTTTAGTACATCCAATCAGCCAGTCTGGTAAACAAACCTTTGTGTGCCAGGTTTGTGCCAGGCTGTGAAAAATATAAAGTTGAGTAAAAAGTGGCAGCTGCTCCTGGGGATCTTGTGTTCTTTAGAAAGTAACAGGTTAGTGTAAAAAGACAAAGAAAGATACATACAGTTGTTCACAAAATCCCCAGGTTTAACTGTGGACAAGGGGAGATTTAAGACAGAGGAAGCTTCACTCTATCTACCATGCTCAAACTCTATCCAAGTCCAAGTTTCGGCATTTTGTTTATTTGTGTAGCCAGCGGTGGAAGAAGAGGTAGATAGTACTGCTATTTGAACAGGTACTGTAAGGGACCTGGTGCAGTGGCTCACGCCTGTAATCCCAGCACTTTGGGAGGACAAGGCAGGTGGATCCCTTGAGCCCATGAGTTCAAGACCAACCTGGTCAACATGGTGAAACCCCATCTCTACTAAAAATACAAAAAAAATTACCTGGTCAAGGTGGCATATGACTGTAATCCCAACTGCTCAGGAGATTGAGAC
Source organism: Plecturocebus donacophilus (assembly GCA_004027715.1). Taxonomy (NCBI): domain Eukaryota; kingdom Metazoa; phylum Chordata; class Mammalia; order Primates; family Pitheciidae; genus Plecturocebus; species Plecturocebus donacophilus. The sequence continues at coordinate 37,036 of PVKP010001456.1, read as the reverse complement.
AGGAGAATCACTTGAACCTGGGAGGTGGAGGTTGCAGTGAGCTGAGATCTCTCCACTGGACTCCAGCCTGGGCAAAAGACCAAAACTCAATCTAAAAAAAAGGGGAGGCACTCCCACTTCTTAGGCACCAAAAAAAATAGCAAAAAGCTTCCTGTGGTTGAACTTAAAAGTAGAAGGATGGGAAGAAAAAGTATTTCAAATTATATCACCTTTAGAAAACAGTTCTCATCCTCGCCCTAGAGTTAGATTGAACTGCCTACAAATATCTGTACGTGTCTTTGGGGCAGGTGTGTGAGTGTCTGCATCCAGATATGGCTCTATGTCCATAAGTTGTCCTCAGGTGGCTGGCAGGCCACAGGAAGAGCATGCCCCACCTTCATCTCACACTAGTAAAGACCTCAAAGCAGAGTCAGCAAGCCAAGACCTTTTCCCCACTCATGTAACCACATTTGGAAAATGAACAGTTACAAACCATTTTGTGCATGGCTGGCCTGTGTCAGAGGAGCTCTCAAGGACAGATGCTTGGACAAAGTCAACATCTATGAGCAAGGAAAGGTGGTTTCCCTCAAGGTGGTAGAGATGTATACCATGAAGGATGGAAGAAAATGCTTTCTCTAGAAGACAGAAAAAGTAAGGCAATGTCTGAGGTGCACCCATGAGAGGGCCTCTGTGAAAATATTAATTTTTCTCTTTTTCCCATGGATGATAGAAGTAGCAATATTTAACCTCCAGCTTTAATATTACAGTCTTCTTATCCAAGTGTTTAGTAAAACCTATTACATTTTAGCTTTATGTTGATGGTGTTGTGGGAAATACAAGGACAAGACAATGAAGAGTGTCTTACCCATTAGGGCCAGCATTCAGGTGACAGCAAGGTACTGGGGGAAAAAAAGTGATCCAAAGGCCTACAGGGGAAGCAAAAGGCTGACCACAAGGAAGCATCAGTGAAAGGCTCCCTGGAGTTGTGGACAACTGAGCTGTGTTTTCAAGGATGAATAGAAGCTAACTGGAAGAAGAAGAAGGCAGGGCAGATTGTTTCTGTCATCCCAGGCAACAAACAGGTATTTATAGATTGATCATCTCTCCTCCATCATCAGTCACAGGTCTCTCTCAGTGACTCTAGAACACATATGCCCTGAAGTGCATCTGATGCAATTACCACCTGGCGCCATATGATAACAGAATTCTCCCAGTTATTCTCTGTTTGAGTAACTGTGCCAAAGCATTACTGGACCCTTGTTTGCATTCATTCATAACTCCACCTCGCATGAGGGCACTGAAATTTGGGGACAAACAACTCAGAATATCCTTTCATTAATTTTTTTAGATCATCAGAAATTAAACAAAATTTTGTTAAATCTCACTTTATTGTTGCATAAGAGCTATAAGCATTAAAAATTTACAATAATTTTTATGTTTTATGTATTCAAGTAACTAAAATAAAAACAATTTAAGTGTCCTAGAGATCCTCAAGAATGACTTTTTTTCTTTAAAAGTGGCTTGCATACTACTGAATTTGAGAAACACCATGCAAGCTGCTTTGGATATTGAAAAGTGATCTCTGCATTGTTCAAGAACTAAAGACTTCTGCAGAAGGCAGGAGCCTCCCTCTCACTCCCCAGCTCCTCCCACCGTGGAGCCTCTAGGTCAGGATCACTTCTTCTCTTCTTCTGTCTCAGCTTACACTCTATGATTGCTAGCTCTGTGTGGTTTCACACAAAAGAAGAAGAACAACAAAAAGAATGGCAGAGGAGGAAATGCAGAGGGCCCTCCCACACCCCCTGAGACTTTTGCTGTCTATGATGATGGAGGCTGAACCCCTAGAAAGTTCCCAGTTATCATCATTGTGCCAAATCCCCAGAGTAAAAAACTTAGGGCTTTGGTGATTTACACAGTATTGCATGACTGCCTATAAGAAAAAAAAAAGAGCATCACTAATCCAAACTTGGATAATTATACTGTACTATAATAGGCAGACAAATCTAGAGGGAAGAAGATTATTTTTAGAGTTGGGTAACATGAATTCAACTCCAGGCTCTGCTTTTACCATCTGTGCATTTGGGCCTTCGGAACCTCAGTTTCCTCATCTATAAGGTGGTATAGTAGCATTGGCCATATCTGTTTTCAAGGATTTTTAAGAGAGCTACACGAGACAAAAAGTGTAAAAAATGCTTGGCAGCTTGTAAAGTGCTCCGTGCATTTGCATGTATAGGTAACAAAAGGCAGACCTGGGCGAGTGGCCAGGACACCCAAGCTCTGTGCGTCCTCAGGCCTCACCCACATCCTCTCGCCATCCCCAGTACTCCTGCCTGGGCAACACTGGTCTGATGCTGCTGACTCCTCGGTGGAACTCATCTGCACATCTCAGCAGACCGGGATGACTCAGGAGCAGCTGAAGCATTTTCAAATGTGCATCCCTCCTCAAATCCAATCTGAACCGGCCACCCAATTCTTTTGTTGTCTTTTAGTTTGGAGCACACTAGGAATGGCAATTATGAAATTTTAGAAGATTCTTTGGCACCATTAGAATGAAATTCATCTTCTGAACAAAGAAGACTTGCTAGCTTTTGCATACAAATAAAACCCACACAAAAGCCTGGGATAACTTCCATTTTCCTCCTTGGCAGAGTTTCTGTCCGCTAGAAATAAAAGTGATTCTAAAAGGCAGCATACTTTGCAACTTTGCTCTTCTTCATTCGAAATAGACTGAACCCTATGGAAGGAATATATGGGGGAAATGCTATGTTGAGAATTAGCAGTGCTTGTCAAAATAACAATAACTATTTATTCAATGCCTACTACATGCTAGATGCTGTTTCTGTTATGTCATTAAATCTTTACAACAGTTCTAAGGAAGGTATGGCCATCCCCACTTTATTTGTTTAATTTAAAAAAACTGAAGTATAAAGAGATGAATCTGCTTATCCACAGAAACTAAGCAGTAGGACTGCATTCACACTCTGGTGTGATTCCAAGCCCCTGCTCTTTTCAAAACACAAATTGAACCTTCCCTCAAAACAATAGGGTCAAAAATACTTGGCATTTCCCACCCTGGTGTAGCAGGACCGTGGGGTTCTTAGTTGGAAAGGTGACGAGGCTGGGTCGCCCTACATAGACTGTGCTGTGAGGTTCCCTACATAGACCAAGCTTATAAGAGCTGGCAGACAAGACTTTCAAAATGACTTCTATGCATAGAAAAGCACTGTAGAGTTTGAGAGAGAACAATAGAAAGCAACTCCAGCTTTTAGAGAGGAGGTGCATGCACTGACAGAAAGAAGAGCACCTGCTATTGTCACCCCTAAGCGTAAGTAGAGCCAGGCCTCAGCAAAGTGGTAGAGTTGGCCAAAGTGATCTCTCTCGGCTGGGTAGTGTGCTCCGTAAAAGGCACTCTGGACTTGGAGCCAGGCAGACTCAAACCCCAACTCCACTGTTTATTAGCCTTATGAGTTGGGAAAGACACTGTATGTCTCTAAGACTTGACAGGGTTAATTGGGCAATTAAATGAATTATCAGCCTTAACATGGAATCTATCTCATGCAGGTGTTCAAAGCAGATGCAACCCCATACTGCAAGGAGGAACACCTTGACTGAACCCACCCTGCCCCTGAGTTGACCCCAGGAAGCTGGCAGCAGAGTGCACAGGACACTGCATGGTTAAAACATTCCCCAAACACCCATTAATTCATTTTATCTCCACTGGATCAAGGGTTTCATATTTTGGTGAGATATCACGGAAGCCCAAAGACATGCTCTAGTAAAAATAATTTAGAATGGCAAATAAAAAGCAGCTAATCTGTGATTTCCTATAAAGTATAAATTAGAAATGATAAAACTGTTAGGAGACACCTAAGTCATCTTGACTAAGGATACTCTGATTCATTTGTCAACTTTACAATCTTTTAAAAATGGGAACCTTGCAATTTTGAGCAAGTCATTTAGGAGACGGAACTGATTTCTCATCTTAAGCATTTCATAGCTTTTCTGTTTGTAGAACTGAAAATACCACATAAAGAGAGGGGTCACATAGTTCAACGTATTTGAATATACAATACAAATAACCAGTGATTTGGGAAAGGACAGTAAATCTCTCACACACGTGAAATGAAACTTTAAAGTAATGGAACTGTTTCCAAGGACATTCTTCACAGACCCAATTCAAGCAGTTGACACCAGATGTCTGGACATGTTTTCCCATACAGGAATGTACTGCTCAATGAAGTCTCAGCAAGGATGAAGCTGTGACTGTCTGTACCTCTCCACTCCCTTTTTCCATGGTTGAGACTTCTGACAATTCAGTGTTGGCCAACCCTATCCCCTTCTCCATAACATGCTAGACCCAAGAGGACAGACCTGGACAGCTGTGGCCATTCACTGTCAATCCAGCCCAGTCTTCATGCCCCACATCAGGTGATGAGAAAATGGCTTTGTTAATGCTGTCGTTGTTTTTGTTTTAACTCTTTACCTCAACATAATTTAAAGCTACAGAAAAGTGGTAAAATCATACAAAACAGTACATTTTTCCCAGCTTGTCCTAATCCTATAAAAATCTTATAAAACCATATTAAAATTATAAACCCAGAAAAATCCATGTTGCTACAATGCTATTAACCAGACTACAAACCGATATTTTCCAATTGCAAACAATGTTACAATGAAGAAACTGGTGCATATGCATTTTCCTAATATTGAGATAGGTCTTCAGGGTAGATTCTTAGAATTGAGATTGCTGGATCAAAAGGTAAGTGCATAGATAGTCTGTGAGGTGTTTATTGCCAGATTCTCCTTCAGATGAGTTAAAACAGTTTGTTTGTCCACCAGAAACTGTGTAACAGCACCTGTTTCCACACAGTCTTGCTAACAAGTTTAATTAGACTTTTAATCTTTGCTAATCTGATAGGTGAGAAATGGTATCTTGTGTTATTTTAATTTCCATTTCTCTCATGATGAGTGACCTTGAACAATTTCCATTTGTTTGAGGGCCATCCAATTTGCTTTAATTGCTATCCCAAGGAAAGGTGCAGAAGATAAACTTGGTCAAACTGTCCACCCATTCAGCTAAGTGCAGGCAGGGAGTGAAGGTCACAGAGTCCCCGGTACAAAGGCTGCAGACATAGGCAGCCCCTGTCCCTCTGCTGGCTCTTTCTTGGAGCCCTGGCAACATGCCACTCTGCTTGCAGATACCAGGGGCTGTCCTCTCCCAGGGAAACTGAACCTGTAGAAAGAGCATGAGCTCAAAATCAGGTGAACCTGGTTCTACTTCCTAGCTACTTCTTTTTGGGCAAATTACTTCAACTCTCTGAGTCTCAGTTTCCTTATTTTTCAAATGGGAATAGATAAAATCTATTTCATGACCTGTCATAATTATTAAATGAGTCAATGGACACAAAGCTTCTCCTTAGTGACTGACAAGCAAGAGATCCTCAGTAAATGTTACTTCTCCTGAGTTCCCCTCTCCTCCCATACAGCCATGGAGTTGCCCTGCATTCTGCAGTGTTCCTCATCTGCAAACAGCCACCTCTGGTGCAAGAGGTGCCCATTGAAGAGGCCCAAACCCAGACATTTCTCCCTTCACCCATGAAGCTGGTAAACAAGATGGCTTAGAAACTACAATTTAGACACCATGTTGTCTGGATCAGAAAAACAACTGGAGTGGGTAGGGGATATGGTTGCCAGATTCAGCAAATAAAATATAGAAAGTCCAGTTAAATCGGAATTTTAGACTCTATGTATAAAAAATTACTCAGGTAAGATGCTCTCCTAAATTTAGGAACCTCGTAATACTATTTTAAGAGCATTCTTAAAATATGGTTGTTTGATGAGCATAGGTTAGACAATTAAATACACAACACTTAAATTAGAATTTCAGATAAACAGAAAATTTTGGGGTATACATATGTCCCACATATTGCATAGGACATAAACATTTATATTAAAAAATTTTTAGTTATCTGAAATTCAACTTTAACTGAGAATTCTGTATTTTGTCTGGTGACCGCATTAGGAGACTTCCTCATCTCTCTGATAATCACCTGCTTACTTCCCCCACATGCAAAGAAGGTGTCCATTGTCCACTCTTTGCAGACCACGGGACTAGCTGGTGCCAAAGGATACAAAAGTAAATTATGCAGATGATCAAACCAAATAAAGAGAAATTTTCATGGATAAAATGCCTAGCAGTTATATCTCTCAGGACTCCTTCAGTTGCAAATGACAGAAACCCACCTTACATAATGTATACAAAAAATGGGATGTATTTCCCACATAACTGAAAATGCAATGGATACAGCCGACTTAGGTGTGTCAAGATGAAAGGGCTCAATGATGACATTAAGGAAATCCCTTTTCTCCACCTCTCAGCTTCGCTTTTCTCTGTCTCGCTTTATTCTCAGGTACACTTTCCTCACATGGTGGCAACTAGCAATTTCAGCTTACGTCATCCTTACAACTAATGATCTTAAGAAGAAAAAGAACTCAGCCTCTCTCCTTTTTGTCTTTGCAAAAGGCTCAGAAAAGATCTATCTTAGTCCATTTTTTGTTGCTGTAATAGCATACCACTGACTGGATTATTCATTTTAAAAAATTATTTTTTACAGCCCCAAAGACTAGGAGATCCAAGGTCAAGGAGTCACATCTGGTGAGGGTCTTCTGACTGCATCTTAATATGATGGAAGGCAACACATGGCAAGAGGGTAACAGCATGTCAGCTCAGGCCTCTCTTCATCTTCTTATAAAGCCACCAATCCCCACCATGAGGGCCTGCCCTGATGACCTTATCTAATCCTAATTACTTCCCCAAAATCCTGCCTGAAAACACCAGCAACATATAAATTTTGGGCTTAAGCTTCCAACACATTAGATTGGGGGACACATTCAAACTGTACCAGACTCAAGGGCCTTGGTCATTGCACTCTCTTGTGACTGACAAGTGGAAGGATTAGCTCCAGCAGAGAGCCTATGAATGGGTCTTCCAAAAGAAAGATGAAAGAGACATAGTCTTGGCCACCAAAAGAACTGGCAAAAAGAAAACATGCATGAGGAGGCAAAATCTACAATGACTATATTGCTCAATAAAGTTTGTTAGTCAGTCAAATATTTGATAATAAAAGAGATTCATACTGTTACTCATTCACGAATAGTAGAAGGAAATCAAAGGAAGGGTATGATGGATGACTAGCGTGTAACCTACAATTATCTCAATAAAACATTTAGTACATGTATGAGGGCAAGGAAATAATGAAAGTAACATTTACCACCCTTTATCAGTCTAACCTAATATAGGGATAAAATTGACTGGGGAAAAATCTCCACAAATTATTGGGCATTAGTAGAAAACAAAGTGATCTCAAGGTTCCACCAAGGCTGCTAACTATAACTAAACACATATTCCTGTGAAACAGAGGAGGGGGCTGAAGTCTCACCAACGGAGAAAGCATTTATATGCCTGTCTAAACTTTTTCATAAGATGGCCTGACTCCCTCAAATGCCTGTCTTTATAGATGTCAGCTTTCCTAAAGCTGCCTTCTCCTAATCCAATAGCTGTATCCTAGGGAGATTTTTCTGAATGGAAGAATTCAATAATTATTAAATGTCGCAAGCTTGAAATTACTTGCTTTAATGGAAACAACATTCCCGGTGACCAATCAGCTCTGAAATCAAACAAATAGTTCAAAATGATGGCTACACATGGAGGCCAGAAAGCTAGTGAAGGGAATCTTTTTTATCTCAAAGAACATACTAATTGGAATTCATCGTAGAATCCAGGTAAGTGATTGCTAAGGTTTGATCCACAGATACCTCTTTCAAACGAGCAGAGAAAATACCTTGTGGCTTTTGTGAAGGGAGCATTGCACAGAGAGAACATGTGAAGCAGAAGGCAGCAGCTAAGGGCACAGCAAAATATCAGAACTCCAGGGTCCATTCCAGTTCTGCATCCTGAATCCTTCTCCCAAGTCTTACAGGGTTTCTCCGCCAATGAGAATAGTTTTCCTTTAGTAGCACTTGGTATATGTAACCTCAAATACAAGGCCAACAGTAAGGAAATGTTTCTCAAGCTAACTGCTTATAAAAATTGAGTACATAAAATATTATACTTTATGATTAGAGGAAATAGTGATGTGTTGATAACATGTAATATAGGAAAAACCTGAGTGAAATCACATTTCAAGTTATCTCAGCAAAGTATTACTCAAGGAAACATGTTTCCCCTGTAAAACTTGAATTCCTGTATAAAGAATAAAATTGCCTTCCTCTTATTTGTATTTCTCTAAAGATCTCATTTCACTTTTCCTGGGTCCTAGAGAAGGATGACATTTTAGATATAAAATCACAAACTACCCTCACTCTTTTGTCTTTTGTGTGTTTGTTTGTTTGTTTGTTTCACCCAGTGGCACAATCTCGGCTCATTGTAGCCTCTACCTCCAGGGTCCAAGCGATTCTCATGCTTCAGCCTCACAAGTAGCTGGGAGGTGCCACCACACCGGGCTGATTGTTGTATTTTTTTAGTAGAGGTGGGTTTTCACCATGGTGGCCAGGCCACTCTCAAACTCCTGAGAAGCAATCCACCTGCCTCACCCTCCCAAACTCCTGGGATTACAGGCATGAGTCACTGCACTCAGCCACGAAGTATCTTCACTCTAAACCTAAGAGTGAAAACAAGAAACAACCCACAAAACTCAAACCAAGGAAATGTTGACCAAAGACAGGTGACCAAAGAATCAACATTTAACTTCAATAAACCTTGGAGAGCCTCACGTGGCCCAGCCTCTGCCTGGAGTCACAGTCAAAGGAAACACAAAGTGGATCACAGGGGCATTAAGGAAAAATGTAGGTCTTTAAGAGGGGAGCAGAGCATAGTTATCTTGTTACATCTCAGCTCCCACGAAATTTCACAGAAATAGCTTCAGATATGTCTCCTCTTCCCCCATCCCTGCTTCATGCAGGTCCCACACCCAACACTCCCCTCTTCTAGTCCCTTCTTTCTTCATATGTGCATGGCAAGTCATTCTGACACCCAGCCCATGCACATTCCTGGGCCTGCTGTTCCCAATAATTGGCCATGTTTCTCCAATTCAGGAGAGCTGAAGGAGCCAGAAGTTCACACCTCCCTCATCTACCTTGACTCTCCCACTCAGAACCCACTAGGGCCGCCTTTGCTGAGTAGTTCTTCTCTTTCACTGTTTTCCTTATTAGAGTCCCTCAGGCAGCTTTTCCCTTCATTACACACTCGTGCCCCTGCTTGATTCCCCCAGAAGCTAACCAGGCAAAGGAAGCTGAGAAGCAAAACTTCTGGGAAAGAATTCATAGACCGCCCCTCAAAAAAAAATGGTGGTGACTCGAAGGAAATGGGATAAACAGTGCAGGTGAAACTACATGGAATTTCCCTGTGGAACAGAAACTCTCTGGCGCCTCTGGATGGAAATCCGCCCTGGTGTTGCTCCCTAGATGCAAGAAAGGTAGAGGTGAGCCCAGGAGATAGGACCTCATGCACAAAAATTATGTTGTTGACATGTACACTTGTGTGAATAGCAACATTTTTCATAACAGCACAAAAGTAGAGGCAACCCAAGTCCATTGACAGATGATGGATAAACAAAATGAATATATTAGTGAGCCTTAAAAGAGAAGGAATTCACGACACGTGACACAACACATGCATCAACTTTGAAGACATTATGCTAAGTGAAAGAAGCCCATCACTGAAAGATAAATACTGTGGTCATTATTCCATCCATATGAGGTACTGAGAGTAGTAACAAATAGAAAATGGAATGGTGATTGTCAGGAGCTGAAGGGAGGAGTGTGTAGCTGTATAATGGTCATAGTTTCAATTTCGCAAAATGGAAATAGTTCTGGAGATTGGTTGCACAACACTGTGCATACAGTAAGTCCTCACTTAATAGCTTCAATAGGTTCTTGGGAACTGAAACTTTAAGTGAAACTATATATAACAAAGCCATTTTTTCCTTATCCCTGTTAAAAGGATGTTGAAGGCAAAAAACATTATTTGAGGACCTCCTGTATGTTTTTTGCTTAAAACTGTAGTTTCTAAAAGCCTGTCTTTCACTTAAAGTCAGTTTCCAAGAACCTACCAAGGATATTAAGAATTTACTCAACACTACTAAATTTAAAACACTTAAAAATGGTTAAGATGGTAAATTTTATGTTATCTCTATTTTATCACAAAGTGATTTTTAAATTCTCACTTAAAAAAAAAAAAGAAAAAAAACATGATCAGGAAGACATAAAGGACATGACAGTATAAACAATGTGCACTGACTGGGGAGACGCCAGAGGCAGATAGACAAATTATGAAGCTAATGTAAAAGTTCAGTGGAGAGTCTATTTTTACACATTATATAAATGTATCAAAATATCATATGTACCCCCAAAATATGCATATCTGTTAGGTATCAATAAAAAACAAAAATTGAAAAGTTCAGGGGAATCATAGCAGACGCGCAGCTCCCAGGATAAAAGAGGGAAAGACTGTGCTTCACTGCCTGCCTCCTCCCCTGTCCAGCAACTGCAGGGAGGATCCAGCTAAGAAGCTTCTGTCCCTCTGAAGGGCTAATAGGTTGCGTGTAGATACATTACACTCATGCCTGCTAGCCCAGCTGATCAGAGAGACCAGAAAATCAACGTTGTCCCCAAGTGTAAATTGTGGTCTTGCTGAGTGAGCAAGGAATGAGCAAAACTCAGGTCTGAGAACAAGCAAGTCCCTCAGCCACTTGGATGGAGTCTAAATGCTAGTTCCTTAACTCCCTTGGCATCAGTGGGGCTGCAGTTTAACCACTAATTTGACCAGAGTGGCCCTTTCACATAACCAATTTCAGAAATTTATTTCTCACAGTTCTCATCATTCCACCCACACCCATATTGCAGGCTGTGGGTAGATTCCTACTGATCATTCCACCCACAGCCGGCAATATCAATGGAGCTTAGTGCCAATTCCAAGATCCCACCAGAAACAGAGCAGTGAGGCAGTCCAGACACTTCCAATTATTTGTAAACAGAAATGTCTGGGTTTCCTTGAGGCTGCTTCTGCCCCTTGATTCATGTAATAAAGATGCAAATCTAACTGCAAGGACCTTGAAGGACAATGTAGGACTACAGTAGGCTTTTGAAGGAACTTAAAGAGAAATTACTCCCAGAGGATACATGGCAATATTTCTCGAAAGTCTTTTGTAAACATATCCCTTTTCCCCAAGAAGTCCAAGATCAAGGTGCAGCAGCTTCTGTTCCTGATGAGAGCCTTCTTCCTGGTTATGGATGGCCACCTTTTCACTGTGTCCTCTCATGGCAGAGAGAGAGAAAGAACGCTCTCTGAAGTCTCTCTTCTTATGAAGGCACTAACGACATCATGAGGATCCCACTCTCGTGACCTTATTTAACCCTAATTCCCTCTCAAAGGTCTCATCTCCAAATACTGTTGTATTGAGGGTTAGACCTCCAACATATGAATTTTAGTGGGACACAAACATTTAGTCCATAAAGTACTTGACACATTTAATCCACAAAGTGGCAAAAACTATCTTTGTCGTCAAAAAGGTTCTGTTTTGAACAGATAAGAATCATTGTAGCATTTTCGATGCTTTAAAATGCTTCTAGTTGAAGATTTTAAAAAAGGAGAAAAAAACTGTTTTCAAAGAACTGCATGATTACTGTAAGTTCAAAAGCCCAGCCACTGAAGGCAACCAGTGGCGTACCCTGAGAAAAAGACCACAAGGTCCAGCAGCTGCCTTGTCCTGTCCTCCCATGGCTTAGTGTTCTGCACTTCCTTGGATCTGTGGGTCTCTCCTTTGTTTTCTAATAAAGTCTCCCCTCTTTTAAAGTTAGCTAGAAGCAGTTTTGTTGTTTCCAACCAAAAGAGTCTTAACAGGCACAGAGTTTCTTGTTCAACTCCATTAAGGCTATTAAACCTAAGGAAGTGATCAAAGTGGAAAAAGAAAGGAGAAAGGAAAGAGCATGTGGTCCTAAGAATTCACATTATCAAGTTAGAATCTTTGTTTCTCCTTAGGAAGTTGTATATTATGTGATATTCCATTGTGATTTCAATTTCTTCACCTGTAAAATGCTAAATGATCTCCAAGATGCCTACCAATTCTGATAACCTATGCTTTTTTGAGAGCTTGGAATGAGCCAATGTCTATCTTTGTTTAAAGTCATTCCACTGATCATTCCACCCACAGCCTGCAATACTGATGAAGCTCAGTGCCAATCCCAGAACTCCTCCATAAACACAGAGCAGTGGGCAGTCCAGACACTCCCAATTATTTGTAAACCAAGATGTCTGGGTTTCCTTGAGGCTGCCTCTGCCTCTTGATTCATGAAATAAAGACACAAATCTGACTGCAAGGACCTTGAAGGACAACATAGAACTATAGTAGGTTTTTGAAGGAACTTAAAGAGAAATTACTCCCATAGGACTCATGGCAAAATTTATTGAAAGTCTTTTCCCCAAAACTCAGGAAGATGAAGCAGCTATTCCACCTCTCACTCTCCATGCAGTGTCTTCATTACCAAATGCTCTCCAATTTTCTTCCCTTCTCTGTGTGACGCACCCACCTTGCCCATGCACCCAAGCCATTTCCTCCAAATCTTTACATGTGATTAGGATTTTCCCTAGCATGCTCTAAGTCCATTGGTCATCTACTTGCTGCTCTGATTTTCTTGCAAGGTGCGGCTTCCTAGAATTTTGGCAAATAGATTGCACAATCATTCAACAAATATTTACTGAGCTCTTACCATATCCCTATAACTGGGAGGAAGAGGGTGCCACGGGGAAAATGCAAGATGCATATCCCATTCCACTTCCAGCTCCATTCCATATTTTATTTCTAAAGTTTAATGAGTAGAAATACATGCACACATACACACAGTCATACACTACTCCAGTTGGCAGTTTAAAATGTCCTCATTTAACCTAAGCTGCACATGACCCCAGTGGGACGCTGGTATCGCAGCCTCAGCCCAAATGCAACAGCTGTGTCACACTAGACCAAAAAGGGAAAGGGTCACCACCATTTGTGAAGTGGTGGTACTAACTGGAGTGCTCTCCTTGGCTGCCTGGGAGTAGATGCTGCTATAACTTTTTCTAAACAGAGATGTAGGGCACTGCTGACAGGTGACTTCAGCCTCCTAGCTCATGCAGTGCAACTGACTCATGTTTTGTTAGAAGAACAATAACAAAAACAACCTTATGGGGCAGCAAAGACACTTCCTCAGGCGGATTCTAGTTAAATTATTTAATAAAGTCTCTTGCACTTAGGAGGGGCTCACATAATTGAACCTCAAGTGTGAACACTTACATTACTCTCCTCTGAGAGGCAAATTTATTATTTTATGCCATATTGGTAGACATTTTGCAAACTGATCTCTAGTTTTTTGTGTGTTTTTTTTTTAGGAAGAAATTATTTATTTTAGTATACTTTAAGTTCTGGGGTAGATTCGGGTAGATGTGCAGAACGTACTGGGTTGTTACATAGATATACATGTGCCATGGTGGTTTGCTGCATCCATCAACCCGTCATCTACATTATGTATTTCTCCTAATGCTATCCCTCCTGCAGTCCCCAACCCCCCAACAGGCCCCAGTGTGTGATGTTCCCCTCCCTGTGTTCCATGTGTTCTTATTATTCAACACCCACTTATGAGTGAGAACATGTACTGTTTGGTTTTCTGCTCTTGTGTTAGTTTGCTGAGAATTATGGTTTCCAGGTTTATCCACGTCCCTGCAAAGGACATGAACTTATCCTTTTTTATGGCTGCACAGTATTCCATGGTGTATATGTGTCACATTTTCTTTATCCAGTCTATCATTGATGGGCATTTGGGTTGGTTCCAAGTCTTTGCTATTGTGAACAGTGCCACAATAAACATGTGTGTGCATGTGTCTTTATAATGGACTGATTTATAATTCTTTGGGTATATACCCAGTAATGGGATTGCTGGGTCAAATGGCATTTCTATTTCAAGATCCTTGAAGAATCGCCACACTGTCTTCCACAATGGTTGAACTAATTTACACTCACCCCAACAGTGTAAAAGCATCCTGTTTCTCCACAACCTCTCCAGCATCTGTTATTTCCTGACTTTTTAATAATTGCCATTCTAACTGGAGTGAGATGGTATCTCATTGTGGCTTTGATTTGCATTTCTCTAATGACCAGTGATGATGAGCTTCTCTCCATATGTTTGTTGGCTGCATAAATGTCTTCTTTTGAGAAATATCTGTTCATAGCATTTGCCCACTTTTTGATGGGGTTGTTTTTTTCTTGTAAATTTGTTTAAGTTCTTTGTAGATTCCAGATATTAGCCCTTTGTCAGATGGATAAATTACAAAAATTTTCTCCAATATCACTCTGATTATAGTTTCTTTTTCTGTTCATAAGTTCTTTAGTTTAATTAAGTCCCATTTGTCAATTTTGGTTTTCATTGCCATTGCTTTTGGTGTTTTAGGAACTAAGATTTTTTTTTTGATTCCAGAGTTCAGGTTCCTAACCTCCCACCACACTACCTAATGTGTTTTGGGGCTTTCTTCTAAGCTGATTGTAAGTTCCTTGAACATATGGAATTTTGTTTTTGTTTTCATTTTGTATAACCCATGTCCAGCATAGTACTTGGCACATAGTATGATCACAAGATGATCAATAACTTTTGCATTAGTAAGTAAATAATAAGAGAATGAATCGACTGAATTAAGTAATCTGGCAGCAACAGGAGTGTAGGAGTTCTACTGACACATGGCAGGACACAGGTGAAACCATCTAAGCCGGGTGCAGTGGCTCACTCCTATAATTCCAGCACTTTGGGAGGTTGAGGCAGGCAGATCATGAGGTCAGGAGTTTGAGACAAGTCTGACCAACATGGTGAAACCCTATCTCTACTAAAAACACAAAAATTAGCTGGGTGGGTGTGGTGGCATGTGCCTGTAATCCTAGCTACTTGGGTGGCTGAGGTGGAAGAGTCACCTGAACTCAGGAGGCAGAGGTTGCAGTGAGCTGGAGATTGCACCACTGCACTCCAGCCTCAGTGACAGAGACTCTGTCTCAAAAAAAAAAAGAATTAGATGAGAAAAAATGTGGCAAATGTGAAATAAGTTGGAAAATATTGCATAGCTATCCATTTAAAGTATATATTACTTAATTACTTATGCTCCGACTTGCTTTAGAAGAGTTTTTAAAGTAGTTTCAAAGAAAGATATGTCCATCTAACATGACAAAATGAAAATAACTGGAATATATGCATTTATACACTGACTGCTTCCCCAAAGGACTTTGTTAAACTTAGGAACTGAAAACAAACAAATGCCAAGAAATTAATAGTAAAAACAAACAAAAACAAAAAGGAATTCACAGAAGAAAAATTGGATAGTGCTCCAAATTCTAAATGTGTGGTTCCCATGTGTAGTGGCTGGCTCCGGGATCTATCTTGGGATCTGTCCTGACCCTTTGTCTCACATGCACAAAAACTGGCGTCAAACTTGAAACACCTGAGCACGGTCTTCTGCAATCATCCAGCTTTGTCTACTTTACTTCTGATCAGGTCCTTTTCTGCCTCTGCCCTGACTCTCGACTTTGACTCCTCTTTTTAGTTGTGCTCCTAGCCTGTGGTTTTTGCATTGAACACTGTCCTCCCATGGTGACCTCAGCAAAGTGTTTCTCAGGATGTTGGCTCAGGGCTGCTCTAAAATTGTTCCTGGCTGCCACATAGCACAGTGGCGTGATCTCAGCTCACTGCAACCTCCACCTCCCAGGTTCAAGCAATTCTCCTTCCTCAGCCTCCCGAGTCACTGGGATTACAGGTGCCCACCATCATGCCTGGCTAATTTTTGATGGGGTTTCACCATGTTGGCCAGGCTGGTCTCAAACTCCTGACCTCAAGTGATCCACCCACCTATGCCTCCCAAAGTGCTGGGATTACAGGTGTGAGCCACCCCACCCGGCCCCAGTTCATATTTATCTTCTTGTTTCTGTCACCTCTATTCCAGAGAGTCCTGATCAATTTCTGTAACCACCCCAAATTTCTTTTGGAATGAGCTGGAAACGGAGGCTCAGAGAAGAAGCGTAAATGCCAATACTCTGGTTACTGCTATTGCTGTAATAAAGTGCCTTTTGTTTATTACAACCCAGAAACCATGTGCTTTTCCCAGCTTCCATGAATCTGTAGCAGATTAACTTACAGCCATGCAAGTAGGGAAAACTTCAGATCTTTCACAGTTCTTGACAAGATCATGTTTAATAATAATTCCCCTCTCTTGTCACCAGTAGCCAAGAAAATCCTCACCACATAGCAGGGTCTCAGTAATAACAGCAATGTCAAGAAATAATGAGCAATCAATTCTCAGCTTACAAATTTGGGGGCCATACTATTAGTAAACGTCAAAAACTCAGCCTCTTGAGATCATCAAAATCTTTTCAATTAAATTTCTAAATGACCATTAGCCAATTACTTAAATTAGTTTTGGACATTCAATTATTATTCATCAATTAAAAATAAAATAAAACTAGTTTTTTAAAAAAATAATATTGAGCCTGTATACTGTAGTGGTTGACAGCATGAATTCTGAGATCAAACTGCCTGGGTTCAATCCCTAGCTCCCCAATTTCTAGCTGCATGACTTTGGACACGTTTTATAACTCCCTGGATTCTTCAGTCTTCTCAGTGGTAAAATGAGAACAATAACAGCACTTACCTTATGGTCTTATAAGAATTAAATAAGTTAATTTAGATAAAGCCCTTAAAACAATGTCAAGCGTATATGTAATATTGTTATTGTACATTTTCTACTCCAATTGCAACAGCACATTCCAATGGATCCAAACTACTTTTAAAACTGCAGCTTTATTAGATCTGCTGATTGCAGGCAGCTTATTGAGATGGATTGAAACATTTAACCCTCAGAAATTATGGTTGCTTGTCCCAGGACAAACCTGTGCAATTGCATTGTAGACATCTGGTGATCATTGAGAAAGGGAAACCCCTGCCAAAACATTCATGGAATACGGTGATCACTTCAGCACTAAATTACCTGTTTGTGAGGCAGTTATTTGGGGCCTACATTGTTTTTAGAATCCTCCATTGTTTGATAAGGCAATATTAATTCATAAATGTCAGCAATGTTGCTGCTCAAGGAAGCACCCAAGGCTCACGGGTCTTCTACCCATGATACACAGATCATGAGGGGAAAAGGGAAAAGGTCTATACCAGCAACCTGTCAAGGGTAGAGGATGCTCTTGACCTCAGAGCAGCACTGGAACTTAATATCATACTGATATTCCAACATGAGTTTATCAGCAAAGAATGACAGGGGAGCAAGCGATTGTAAATCTGGATCATCAACGATCTACACTATTCAGATTCACTAAACTGATGTCAAGGTTTTAATTCACCTATGTAATAAAACCTTAGCCAAGAATGCAATATTAGTCAACAAAGAGAGGAGGAGAGTAACGTTTTTTGAACACCTACAATGTGTCCTTAATGTTCATTATCTCTACCTTGTAAAATGGGCCTTGTTAGTCCTCATTGTACAGTTGAGAAAATGGAGGCTTCAGATAGGTTAAGTAACTTGACTGTGGTCACAGAGCAAGTAAGTGGTGAAACCAGATTCTGAACCAAGGTCTGACCTCCAAGGCCTGTGTTCCTTTTCTGCTACCCTTAAGGACTCCAGCCCTGGATGTCCATCCAGTCAGACCAAGAACATCTTATAGACAGGAGCTGTGTTCATTCACCACTGTATCAGAACATAAATATATAATATCATGGAACATAAAATAAAGTAGCCTTTAATATATTTTATTGAACAAATGAAATTGGGTATGAGACAAAACCATAATAAATAATCTGATCCTCAAGGGTAATCAATCACTTACAACAAAAGCTGTAGGGGCCTTCCCTATTCCACTGGGAAGCTGTCACAAATAAGCATACAACTCTACAAAGTCCCTTCTAGACAAACTACCAAGAGCCACTGGGGCTGGCTGATTAAAAGAGAGGCAATTATACCGGAGGTTCCAGGAATATGCAAGTGAAACACGATCCATTTAAAATCTTATTACATATCATGCAGTATATTATGTTTAAATGACCTCAAGCTTCCAGTGTGAGTTGATAACTCTTACTAAGAAACTCGGAATGGAGTTTGATCAGGCCTGTGTCAGTCACCTGAGGTCATGAACTCTACCAGCCTGAAACATCCAGGTCTCTCTCTCTGCAGGGCTCTCAAGAAGTTGGACTGAACCCCAGCTAGCTGAGGCTTAGGCTTGTCCTTAGAGGCTGTCCTGGGGCAGGCTTACATGAAAATGCTCTAAAATGCAGAAACACATAGACCAAGGGTATGAAAGGTAACTGGAGTAATGAACAGAGAGATGATTTCCCAAGACTCAAAAGCAGATGGTGAACAAAAACCAAAGCTGAGAGTCAAGAACCAGATCACACCCATTCCAATGAAAGCAGAAACGGCCAATGAAGAGGGTCTGGGTCTACTGCTGTGAGCCCTGTGGAAGGTTACAGCTCACTTCTATGTGCTGCTAGGCTGTCAGACTGGCCCAGAGACAAAGGTTGTAAGCAAACATGAACCATTCCTGCAACCATCCCCAGCAAAACCAACATCGGGAGCCTGGAAAGGATTTGAATATTTTGGCTTGTGCAGACCCCAGCAATGGGGCAAGATGGTGTCTGCAATGGTTCCGAAATCTTTCTCTTGCTAGGCAGCGAAGGGTGAAGCTGAGGATTCTGAGTGTGCTAACTTCCCAAGTTTCATCTCCTCTATGACACCAAGCACCTTGCACGATGACTATTCCTTGGCATCTGGAATCTGCTGGGGTTCGCTCAGGAAAGAGTGGGCCAAGTGTCTGACCCAGGGCCTTACAATGTATTCAGTCCATGATTAAAACTGTACATGCTGGAGTCAACATCATCTATAGAGAGAATCCCTTGCAGCAATAGATTTGCTGACAGAATTTATGAATCCATCATTAGCTCCTCAGGAACAATGAGGCTATTTCTTGCCAGCACTCAGGGATGAATGCATGTGCCGTGCATGCTGACAAACAGCTTTTACAGTTTATAAATACCATAGCACGTGCTCCCTACTCCAATGGGAATATAGCTGGCTTGTCTGCTGCAACAAGGCTCAATTTCATCAGATAATTGCTACTGGAAAAAGAGTTCTGTGTGTGCTTCATACAGCTGGCTTTTACAGCACCATGGATCTTTGCAATAAAAGGTATACCCACGCTGGTATCTGGCAGGATTCATTTGGAAAGAAAGCTATCTTCAAATAAATCTACACAATGTTTCAGGAACCAAATGCTCTGTTCATTGATTTTTTTTAATGATATAATAAAGTCCACTGTGGACGCACATGTATTTACTTCTCCTCTTCATCTTTCTTATCAAAGAAGAAGGGCTCCTGATGGCTCCTTACTATGAAGTGTTTATGGGACATACTGGAAGCATTTTTACATGCCTACAACTATGATCTTGTTCTTTCTTTTTCACACATTAAGACACTGAAGCTTAGAAAGCTAAAGTAAGTAGTTTCCCCAAGCTCATCTAGAGAGACATAAACAGATCTGGGACACAAACAGATATTCTGGGCTGGGTCCAGCTGCTCACACCTGTAATCTCAGCACTTTGGGAGGCCGAGGCAGGCAGATCACTTGAGGCCAGGAGTACAAGACCACTCTGGCCAACATGGTGAAACCCCATCTCTACTAAAAATACAAAAATTAACCAGGTATGGTGGTGTGTACCTGTAATCTCAGCTACTTGTGAGGCTGAGGCACAAGAATCACTTGAACCTGGGAGGTAGAGGTTGCAGTAAGCCAAGATGGTGCCACTGCACTCTAGCCTAGGTGACAGAGGGAGACTCTGTCTCAAAAAAAAAAAAAAAAGAAAAAATGGTATTCTGACTTCAGATCTAGTGCCCCTTCTCACCTTCAAATCCCTTGCCTCTCTGTAATATTTTCATTGTGCAAAAACCTTTACAAATTTCACTTAACGTTGCTCCAATGTGCTATATAATTCTGCTATTTTAGATTTTTATTTCTTAATTCAAAATTATCATCAGTGTCTTTTCACACAGTAATACTTCATAAATTACCCTTCTATTGACTCTTGTAAATGTCTTGATGCCAAATTGTTTTTTGTTTCATTAATGTATTACAAAAAGAAAATACCTGGTTCTGCATGGGTACCACATAAGATAAACCAAAAGGAGTTTTGCATTATAATAGTATGGGAGCTTATTTATGGAATACATACTATATGCCAGGCACTGCAGCAGACACCTTATATAGATTAGCCAATTTCATCCTTACACTATTCCTATGAGAATGTTGGATCATCCATACACAGAAGAGAAGACTAAGGTTCAGAGAGGTTAAGGTGCTTGCCCATGATCACAGACAAAGCTGGATTAGAACTTAAGTTTGATGCCAAAAGGCATGCTTTTGTCCACTGTTCCTTTTTCCCAACCAGTAACATGTAATATATTAGTACACCATTAACATTAAACCTTCTTGTAACTGTGTAACCTTGGTGCAGTGGGCTGAATAACAGCCCCTGAATACATCCATCTTGTAATCCCTGGAAACTGTGAATGTTATATCAACAAAAGACTCTGAAGATGTGATTACATTGAGGATCTTAACATGAGAAGAGTACCCTGGATTATCCAGGTGGGCCTAAATGTAATCACAAGTGTTCTTATAAGAGAGGCAGAGAAAGACGTGATACAGAAGAAAAGGCAGTGAGATTACGGAGGCAGAGATTGGAATGATGTGGCCACAATTCAAGGAGTGCCAGCAGCCATCAGAAGCTAGAGCAGGCAAGGTCCGGATTCTACCCACAAAGCCTCCACCCAGAACCAGCCCTGCCAACACCTTAGGTTTAGCCCCTAAGATTCAGTTCAAACTTCTGGCTTCCAGAACTGGAAGAGGGTACATTTTTCATCTTTTCAGCCATCACGTTTGTGATAACTTGTCATAGTAGCCATCAGAAACTAATGCTCTCAGGAAAGTCTTTTAAGCTCTCTACTAAAATACTTGCCACACTTGGATGCTGATTAAATTGGGTACCATCTAATAAATATTTTCTCTTTCTTCTCCTACTTTCCTGGAAAAAAAAAAACTGAGTAAAAGCTTAAAAACAGGGATTCTTTACAGCAAAAGAGGGCTCTCAGTGGAAACCGAATAACTTGAAGAACTCAGACATTCATTATTCAGAGGGCAGTTAGTAGTTGGCTCTACCTTCAGAGAGTGTGAGATAAAGACAAATGGACTTGAAACTGCCGTTCCAACATTTAAGTCAAATGTAAGCCATAAGGTGTGTTCTCTCAGCCTTTGGAGGTCTTGAAAAACTGATAATTAAATTGAGAATCTAAGAAGATATCATTTCAATTACATTTTGAGGCTCACTACATTCCTGTGACTCTTCAGCATAACATTTGTAGAAACTCTTACTCAAACCAGGTGTTCAGAAATGCCAAGTAATTAGAAAGTGACGGTTATGCAATACTAAGGCTGGCTACTTCATTATATTAAGGAGTTATCATTAATTTTTAGTTTTACTAATGGCATTGCAATCATGTTTAGAAAAAAGATTACTCTTTTAAAGATGTTTTCTGGAATAATTACGGATTACATGATATGATCGAGACTTGCTTCAAAATAAACTAGGGAGAAGAGGAAGTAAGTCACAGATGAAACAAGTTTCTCAAGAGTTTATAACTATTGAAGCTGGTGATGGTCACAGGGAAGTATAGGATACTATTCTTGCAACTTCTGTATATATTTACACTCTTTTATAATAAAAGGAAGGAGGGGAGGGAGGAAGAAAGGAAAGGAGGTCATCGCGGGGAAGAGGCAAGGAAAGGTGGGAAGGCAGGGGAGGGGAGGAGAGGAAAAGAAGGAGGAAGGAAGTCGGGGGGGAGACAAAAGGGGGAATAAAAAGGGGGTAGGGAGGGGGGAGGGCGTTATGGCTGTATTCTAGTCTGGATTTGGTCTCCGCTGCTGCATGGCCTACTGTGTTAGGCCATTCTTGTACTGCTATAAAGAAATGCCTGAGACTGGATAATTTATCAAGAAAGGATGTTTACTTGGCTCATGGTTCTGCAGGCTTTACAGGAAGTATGGTGTTAGCATCTGCTTGGCTTCTAGGGAGGCCTCAGGAAGCTTACAATTATGGCAGAAGGCAAAGCAGGAATAGACACGTCACACAGCAAAGGCAGGAGCAAGCAAGACAGTGCAGGGGTGGTGCCACATACTTTTAAATGACCAGATCTTGCAAGAACTATCGCAAAGGCAACACCAAGGCATGTGGGATCTAACCCCATGATCCAATCACCTCCCTCCAGGCCCCACCTCCAGCATTGGGGATTACAATTATACATGAGATTTGGGCGGGGACACAGACCAACTATATCACATGCCTTACTTAGGTGAGTCATTCCTTTTCTTCATCTATAAAACGATAAGGGGCCATACTGTCACATTCTGAGGCTTTAAGCAGTGATTAGCCATCAAGGGCCTGAGAGTTTTCTCTCTCTCAGCTCACCCCTCTTCTTTTTTCTGTGTTCTTAAATGCTTTGGCTTTCGTTCTGGTAAGGGCAAAGCAGCGATGCTGAAAATAAACAAAGTTTAAGCCACCAGGTGATTTTAAAGCAAACCAAAATCATGCACTTTTTGAAATTCAAGAGGTCTTTCACCCAATATCATTCCAGCATTGTAGGGGCCTTCACTCCTCACCATCAGACATAAGGAAGTAAATCACCCTTTGCAAATGTTTTTAATAACCTAAATTTTAAGGTAGGCAATCCCTAGGGCCCCCAACAACAGAAAATAAAAACCTCTTTGGTTGGGCTTCTACTGAGAATATAAGAAAAATCAGAAAATAGTTTAAAATCGGGTTTTGCTATGCACATTTATAATGTAAGCAAAGTTAGGTGGGAACTAGCCATTTTGCAGAAATAAAGTAAATTATACAAGTGTCAGGGATATAAAGAATTCCAGCAATTATTATGCTCATCTCCAATCTAAGAAAACAAGCTCAGAGAGGTTCTCCCCTATCTCCTACTCACCCAGCCAGCAAGCTCTGGGGCTAGTCCTAAATCCGCAGGCATCCTGATGCCCACTTCTTTCTTTAACCAGACATATAGTAGATAGGAGTTGTCACAAGCTTGTCTAAGAACTTGAGAACTACCTTTATGCTAACACAAAGCAAATCTTTAACACTAAATTATACCAAATTGAAACAGCCGCTATTCCCAGTCAAAAAATGAGAGATGTTTGCAGTTCCATATGGTACAAATCACCCATTTCTGAACATTAGCTAAAGCTTCTCCGGTAACATTAACTAGCCTCTGTAAAATAGAATAGGGGTCTCACAGCATAGAAGCTCCAAGACAATGGCCCAGTAAAACCATCTAGACAGACACAATAGCAAGTGTCCCTAAAACCCTGAGTTAAATATAAAAT
The DNA here is from genome assembly GCA_004027715.1 of Plecturocebus donacophilus. NCBI lineage: Eukaryota > Metazoa > Chordata > Mammalia > Primates > Pitheciidae > Plecturocebus > Plecturocebus donacophilus. The sequence goes on along the minus strand of PVKP010001456.1, from coordinate 13,556 downwards.
AAACACTTGAGGAAGATTTTAGTCATCTACACAAGCAATTGAGAGACCAAAACAAACAATTAAAAAAAAAACAGGAAGAGCAACTGAAGTCACAAAGTCTACCTATATCAGCATATTTAAACCTCCACAACAACAACAAAAAAAAGAGGCATCAGCACATCTAAAGGTGAAAGATCTTTTAACTAAAGTAGGGTGGTCTGCAGCAGGGGAGAAAAGAGAAGCCACAGAGGGAGAGATGAGCAGTATATATGGCTGGAAGGTGGGATCTGGGAGGCAACAAACTCCACCTGTTCAGTATCAGTGAAGGTTTTATCTCTAATGCCAAACTGAACTCACCAGACTCAGAGACCAGCGCCCCGAACAGCACAGGTATCACCTCCTCCAGGAAGCCTTTTCTCTCTTCACTCTCCCTCTCCACACAAACAGAGAGAGAAAGAAGTGAGCCAATTGACCCCTGTTTCCTGTTGGCCTAAAGGCCCCCAGAGGATAAGGATGGAATCTCAGTCTGCTATTCCCGGAGGCTGCCCTGAACATACCTCAGAGCAAGCACTCAGGAAACACTGAATGAAAACGAGCAGAAGCTGAAACAATCTCCAGGGTAGAGGGAAGGGAAAGAGAAAATCGATTCAGCTGGAACAGGTGCCTGGGGAATCACTAGCCTTCCAAACCGCCATTAAGAATTGCTATGGATGAAAACAAATCTGAGGAACTGGAAGGAGAAAAAGCAGTCACAGGACAGGAACAAAGAACTGGAAAGAATTACAGGATAAAACTCCCTGAAGTGGTCAGATCTCCCACAAATGAACCCCAACGCCCAGGACCAATCAACACAGAAACAGGCAGTGCCTCAGGTGTGGACGGGCCAGCATCCCTCGAGTGTGCGTTCAGCCACTGACTCAAGCCCTGGAGAAAGCAGGAACCCAGCATGTCACCATGTGGGAATGAAAAAGAGGAGTCTTGTGTGGATGGTGGGGAAGCTCAGAGAGGCTAAAATAAACACAACAAGGCACTGCAGCTTGGGGCATGGAGGCCCAGGGATGTGGCAGGGATTCTAATGAAGAGTATAGAACGGACCAGGCTGAGAAGGGACTGGGGGGAAGGGTTTGCAGCCAGCCAAGCCCAAAGGGAAGCCACACAGCAAGCCACTCTCTAGCAATTAATATGAGACACAGGCAGAAACCCAGTTCCTATGCAGATCCAACTGTCAAAGCTCCCCTTACTCTACTTGCACCAGCGAACAGACATTTCTGAGCAGAAACTCTGAGCCACAGTTTCTGCTGTGTCTGCCATGTGGTATCCTCAAGGACGGACCCTCAGAGTCTGTTGCAGCTTCAGGGGGTATTCTAGAAAACTGTCTCTGTAAACGAATGTGTCTGATTTCTGGATCAGGAAAGGAAAGATACATGAGCCAGCATTTCCCACTTTCAGCTCACATCCTAAAAAAATCAAAGTCTGATAATGCTTGTGGCTCTTTGTCTCTTTAGGTACACTCTGTTCCGACGTTTCCTTAAATCCACTCCCTAACACGGCAGAGCAGGGGGCAGTGAAAAGCACAGGCCCTAGAGTCAGCCTCCTGGGTTCAGAGCCCAATCCCATTGCTGCCTCTTAAACTTCTGCAAGCCACTTTCCCTGGAAACCTTAGTTTCCTCATCTTAAAATGGAAACAGTAACAAACTTTTGCTTCAAGGGATGTTGTAATAAATAAATGCAATTATACAGTTAGCTTATTATTATTATTATTGCTGCTCTCATTATTACTATTGTTACTATTACTACATAAGCAGTCTTCGGCTACCTCACCACTAATAGGAAATCTTTAATAAAACAAGATCCCAAATTCTATTGCTGTGTCTCAAAACTATACTTACTCCAATACCAAAAATGCATTTTGGAGAAAATATTTTTTTTTAATGAGCAGGGGGTATCACACATGCACGTAATAAAGCTCCAGAATTAAAAGTGACCATAAGCCCTGTTTAGTTATATCCATCTCAAAAGTCACAGAAACATTAAGAGGAGTGATGAGTCAAAGAGTTACCTGTATCTGATAACGTCCTTCTTTCAATGAAATGCATCTACAAACATAACGAATCCATGTGGCTTTTCCATTGGAAAGACTTCAGGTAAAGAATCCCATAACCAGCCCCTGACAGCGTGTGTGAGAGTCTCCATACATCTCCAAAATTAACACTTTAGCTAAATTCTCTCCACATGGGATAGAATCGCTCTGCCACCGTCTGAAAATGCATATACATGTCTCTTTCTTTGTGAGAAGTTTCTATATGAGATGCAGAAATTACCATCTCTACAGCTAATGGAAAATGTTGGCTGATTTTATAGCTGCTGGCAGAGCTTTTTCCAGAGATTTAAGTTTCACTCCTCTGGTCATAATGAATCACATCTGTGTGTTTGTACAACATTTCTCCCTTCTCCCATTCACTGAAAATATCCCGGCCTGTGAATGTGTAGATTTACTCTGCTCTGCAATATTTTTTAGGTAATGGGATTTTGCTCTAGCAATATAAATTATTATAAAATTCAAAATATGTACTGAAGAAATAGCTGTAAGAATACATGCTTCATTCATATATGCCAATTTTGAGTGTGTCCCAAACACCTACATGTTTAATCAATTTATGCTGGACAGCACAATTTAGTCATGGGCATGTTTTTCTATCTGCCAATTACCATCAAGTCTACTGAAAAAAGAACTAGCACATGCTTGGTACATACCCCAAATTCAAAAACATAAAGGAAGGGGCTGGGTGTGGTGGCTCATGCCTGCAATCCCAGCACTTTGGGAGGCCAAGGTGAGCGGATCACAAAGCCAGGAGTTCAAGACCAGCCTGGCCAACATAATAAAACCTCATCTCTATTGAAAATACAAAAAAACTAGTTGGGTGTGGTGGCAGGCACCTGTGATCCCAGCTACTCAGGAGGCTGAGGCAGGAGAATCGCTTGAACCCGGGAGGTGGAGGTTGCAGTGAGTGGAGATAGATCACATCACTGCAGAGTGGAGATGGACATCTCCAGCCTGGGCGACAGTGAGACTCCGCCTCCAAAAAGAAAAAAGAAAACAAAGGAAGGGCTCTTGAGCTCTTGATATTCCAAAAAGAACATTTTTCTTCCAAACCAATCCTGAACATGCTAAAATGTAGTTACTCAACATAAAAACATAAAACCAAGACATTCTCCATACTGAATTAGGAAGTTTATTAAGCTCCTCATTTCCAAGTCTAGAATATGAACATGAATTTACATGCATTGTCTCATTTTGTGGATCTTACATGCATGTAGTCTCAGTCAGCTGGATCTTTGATTTCTACTTGTCAGTAATTTAAAGTTAGCTCAATGTGAGTAAATGACAAACACAGAATGATGCATAAGCTGTGGCCACAAACCCCACCCAATACCATTTATCTTATATTCCAAAACCATATTACAACTCTCTCTTGTAAAAAATAAATTTCAGAACAAGGCATTTAATTGACCTCACAGAGAAAAATAAAGATAATTCTATCATTTCAGAATTCAGCAATGAATGTCCAACTATGGCTGAAAGGTACACCCTGAGAATTAAATGATTTTAACAAACCCATCGAGGTTTATAAAGCTGTATTAACCTAATGTCGGGAAAGGATAAGAGAAACAGGCACAAACACCCCTGCTCATTTTGCTGTGCAATTCTCCAAGGAGGTGGTGTTACAAATGTCCTCGTTGTCTTCAATGCTTGAAGCATCTGTGGAGTCAGGATCGCTCACCACAATGCCTACAGAAGAGAAACTGGTAATGAAGGCGTGCATTTGCTGTGCATAAATATCCCTAATGTTAAAGTAAGGTAGCTCATGACACTTCTCTGGTGCATCCTCACTACACTGGTCCACATCAATGTCCTTTTGCTTCTGGTAGTACTTGGAAAACTTGTTGAAGATGATGGTGATGGGAAGGGCCACCACCAGGATGCCACAGATGATGCACGTGCTGGCGATGAGCTTCCCCACCAAGGTGACCGGGTGGGTGTCTCCATAGCCCACCGTTGTCATGCTGATGGTGGCCCACCACCAGCAGATGGGGATGCTGGTGAGGCTGGATGTGTGGTCATCTTTCTCCACAGAGTAGATAAGCACAGAGAAGATGGAAATACCCACAGAAAGGAAGAGAAGCAGAAGCCCAACTTCATGGTAGCTGTGTCTCAGTGTGGCACCTAGAGAGCGAAGTCCTACGGAGTGCCGGGCAAGCTTTAGAATTCGGAAAATCCTCATGAGCCGTAGGATCTGGACCACCTTGCCCATGTTCTCAATATCCTCACTCTCTTCCTCCTTGGTGTCTACAGCCAAGGTGGCATAGAAGGGAATAATGGAGACAAAGTCAATGATGTTCAGAGGGTTTTTCCAGAATTTCTTTTGACAAGGAGCAGAAGCCAGCCGGACAGCAAGCTCCCCGGTGAACCAAGCAATGCACGCAATCTCCACTCCTTCCAGCACCGGGTCGTCCACCTCTCCGTCCTCATTCTGGAACTCCGACATGCTGTGAACGCACATGGCTACAATGGAGGCCAGCACCACGCTCAAGGAGGAGATGGCTATAAGCTTAGCAGACAGGCAGTACGCTGGGTTCTCCATTCTAATCCAGATTTTCTTCCGGAGCTGACCGAATCGCAGTGTGTCAAACTTCTCCAGCTCTTTCTCAAACAGAGACGACTCTTCAAACGAGGAGTCAGTACTCACATCACGGCTTTTCTGGTCCCAGTCCTTCTCGTGGTTTTCCTCCTTGCGTTCCTGGTAGCGATTGCTGCAGCAGGAATCAATGAAGAGCTCATTGATGCCCCAGTACTCGATCTCCTGGCAGAAAGAGAACACGCACAGCTCCTCCATGACATGCAGCTTCCCCGTGTAATAAAAATTCAAAACATATCTGAACAAGGAGGGATTCCGATCAAAGTAGTACTCCTTATCAGCCACACTGTAATCATCACACAGCTCCAGAATGGCCTCTTCAGAATGGCAAGTAAGCAGCTTCCCCAATCTGGTGTGAGGAAACCGCAGGAGGGTGCTTTGGTCAACAGACTGCTTAAAGCCCCCCACGTTCAGGTTAACAAGTTCCTCGTCTTGTCCAGGGTGACGGAAAAACTCACCAAACACCATGGTGGATACAGGAGGCAGAGTGCTGGCTGCGAAGGGAGACGAGGAAGATCACGCTGCACCTGGAAGGAGCACAAGCTGATATTAGCACTATGTCCTGCCGTGCCCGGCCAAGCTTATTTTTAATCTGCCCTTTCCAGGATGATGGGCTACATTAAAAGCAAAGCAGGAAATCCAATAAAAATGAATACATTATTAGGCATTTTGATCAGAAGAAAATCAACACAAAACAGATCCATTTTCTTTAGGAAAGAGGAAAAGATGGCAATAGAATTTTTATGAATCTTAATTACCATTTCTCTGTTTATTAAGCATCGAAACTGTACCTCCCAACCTTGCCCCCCAAAAACACAATGCAATTTAGATCACTTACACAATATAAGCATCTCCAGAGACTCAAGCACAGGCTCTTCATGTTTGGGAAAACTCAATTCGGATATGATAGGCTAGTTACTGCCAGGCTTGAAGCTCATCACTCCCCATCTCTGAGGCTTGGTCATGCCCCCAACATACACATCACATGGGACTCTCCTCAGCTCTTAGGAGGAGGGAAGCTCCTCAGAGTTTCCCTTTGTGCACCAGTGTTTTACTCCTTTAAGAGAAAGCCCTACTCCCTGTGTTTGGATGTGGACAATCAAGAGGATATAATTATCTCCCTGTTCTTAAGTACCTTATATCTTAAAGATATCATTACACTTCATGGGATGGTGTTTCAGGTACATCCACATGAAAAGAATCCAACTTGAGAAAACCTCCTTATGGTAATTGCACTATCAGTTTCCTGACACAAATGCCCTCCGCTCCCACCTCCTTCCCCTCACAGACAGTTCCCATGTGGCTCTAATCTACAATTATCTTTCCACAGATCATCTATACTGGCTGAGCACGTGGCCTGTTTTTGGTTCTGACACTAATCAGGATGCATCAGATCCATTTCTCAGCAAGAAAATTACAGCTTTTGACCATCACCCAATGCAATGACGCTTCCTCAGAGCAGTTGATGCAAGTAAAACTAGGAGACCATCATATACTGAGTCCCCACCAGATACTACTGGATGCCTTTACACATTATGTCATTCAGTCCTTCCAACACTATACAGTAGCTGGATAGAAAAATGGGTGCTGTTTTCAGCCTCTTTAGGTTGAGTCCAGGATTACATAACAGGTAAATGGTAGAGCCAAAATTTAAACCCAGATTGAATTAATTCCAAAGTCCATGCTCTCTCCATGAAATAGACTTTCCCCACCTTCTTCCTCTTTATAATCTAATAACCCAATGTGAGGCATGCTATGTGAGAGGCAGGTGAAGTATCTTTGAGATTATTGACCTTGGCTGGAGAAGCTTCACAGCAGAGGTTATATGCAGCCCAAAGGTTTAAATGGAGTCCACCTGATATGGTTTGGCTCTGTGCCCTCACCCAAATCTCATGTTGAATTATGATCCCGTGTGTTGGAGGTTGGGGCCTGGTGGGAGGTGACTGGATCACAGAGGTGGTTTCTAATGGTTCAGCATCATCCCCCAAGTGCTTTCTCATAATAGAATTCTCATGAGATCTAGCTCTTTCAAAGTGTGCAACATCTTCCCCTTCACTCTCTCTCCTGCTCTGCCATGTAAGACATGTTGGCTTCCCCCTTTCACCTGCTGCCTTGATTGTAAATTTCCTGAGGCCTCCCCAGCCATGCCTCCTGTACAGCCTACAGAACTGTGAGTCAACTAAATCTTTATAAATTACCCAGTCTCAGGTAGCTCTATATAGCAGTGTAAGAACAAACTAACATATCACAAAACTGAAGGGAAAAGGACATTCCCACCAGAGGGCATCAAAGGGTAAACAGAAGCCAGATTGTGAAGGGCCCTGTACATCAGTCCAAAGAATCCATATTTTATCCTGTCAGCAAGACAACTAAAGGGTCTTAATCAACAAGTGGACACAGCTATGTTTGTGACTGTGACTTAGAAAGCAGCCATTGACAGGAGCATGAAAATTGCACAAGGCAAAAGCCAGGCCCAAGAAGACAGGGCTGCAACAGAACAGGTTAGGGTGGCAAGGACAAGGACACACACAGTGGCAGTGCATATAAAGAGGAAGTGATAAACTCAGGAGAAGTTTATAAGATAGAATCTACAGGATTTGGTAACTGACTTGAAGAAAAAGGGACAAGGAAGCAGAAAGGCCAAAGGAAGACATGTTTTCTGGTCTGAGTAAGTGGGCAGACAGTAACACTGTTAAACGGGGCAGAAAAGTCAGAAAGGAATTTGTTTCCCCTTGTGTTTATGAAAAGCCAAGGTTGTATGCAAGAGAACAAATTCCTGCTGAGAAAAAAAGAAAGAAAATAATAAAGATTAAAGTGAAAATAAATAAAATGGAGAATAGCAATAAAAATAGAAAAACAACAAAGCCATTGGTCATTCAAAATAATCAACACAATTGACAAATCTTTAACTAGGCTAATCAAGAAAAAGTGAAAGTACTTTGGAAGGCCAAGACAGATGGATCACTTGAGGCTGGCGAACATGGCAAAACTCCATCTCTACAAAAAATACAAAAATTAGCTAGGCATGGTGGCATGCACTTCTAGTCCTAGCTACTCAAGAGCCTGAGGCATGAGAAATACTTGGACCCAGGAGACAGAGGCTGCAGTGAGCCCAAATCGCACTACTGCACTCCATCCTGGATGACAGAGTGAGACTCTGTCTCAAAAATGAAACAAAAGACAATTTAAAAAATGAAAGAATATTCAAATTAGCAAAATTAGCAATGAAAGAATGATACTACTATTGACCTTACAAAATGAAAAGAACTATAAAGGAATACTGTGAACAATCGTATGTCCACAAATTAGATAACCTAGACGACGTGTACAAACTGCTAGTGTTGACAAAAAGAGTCGAACTCTGTAAAATATTTAAAGAGATTTATTCTAAGCCAAACATGAGTGACCAATGGCCTATGACACAGCCCTCAGGTTATCCTGAGAACATGTACCCAAGGTTGTTGGCCTATAACTTGGCTATATAAAATTTAGAAAGACACAAGACATCAATCAATACATGTAAAATGTACAATGGTTCTGTCCCAAAAGCCCAGAAAACTGGCAGCTAAGGTGAGGAGCTAAGGTGAGGCAGCATAGGTAGATTCAAACATCTTCTGATTGACAATTGGTTGGAAGAATTAAGTTATTGTCTGATATGGTTGGGCTTTGTGTCTCCCTGCAAATCTCATCTCCAATTATGATCCCCAAGTGTCAAGGGAGAGAAGTGCTGGAAGGTGATTGGATCATGGGGGTGGTTCCCTCATGCTGCTCTTGTTGTAGTGAATGAGTTCTCACAAGATCTGATGGTTTTATTATATTAGAGGCTCTTTCTCGTTCGCTCACCACTGTCTTTCATCTGCCACCATGTAGGACATCCCTGTTCCCCTTCTACCATGATTGTAAGTTTCCTGAAGCTTCCCCAGCTCTGCAGAACTGTGAGTCAATTAAACATCTTTTCTTTATAAATTACTCAGTCTCATGTATGTCTTTATAGCACTATGAAAATCGACTAATACTGCAAATTGATACCACAGAGAGTAGGATACTGCTATAAAGATACCCAAAAATGTGGAAGCAACTTTGGAACGTGGTAACAGGCAGAGGCTGGAACCGTTTGGTGAATGCCAAAGAAGACAGGAAGATGCGGAAAAGTTTGGTACTTCCTAGAGGCTTGTTGAGTAGTTTTGGCCAAAATGCTAGTAGTGATATGAACAATGAAGCCCATGCTGATGTGGTCTCAGACGGAGATGAAAAGGTCACTAAGACCTGGAGCAAACACTCATTCTTGCTATGCTTTAGCAAAGAAACTAGTGGCATTTTCCCCCTGCTCGAGAAATCTGTGGAACTTTGAACTTGAGAGAGATGATTTAAGATATCTGGCAGAAAAAGTTTCTAAGCAACAAAGCATTCAAGATGTGAGCTGGGTGCTCTTAAAAGCAGTCCATTGTATGTATTCACAAAGAGATGGTTTGAAATTGGAACTTATGTTTAAAAGAGAAACAGGGCACAAAGGTTTGGGAAATTTGCAGCCTGGTGATGCAATAGACAAGAAAAGCCCATTTTCTGAGGAGAAATTCAAGCTGGCTGTAGAAATTTGCATAAGTAACCAGGAGCCTAATGATAATTGCCAAGACAATGGGGAAATGTCTCCAGGGCATGTCAGAGGTCTTGGCAGCAGCCCCTTTCATCATAGGCCTAGAATCCTAGAAGGAAAAATGGTTTCATGGGCTAGGCCCAGGGCCCTGCTGCTCTGTGCAGCCTTGTGACATGGTGCTGGGCATCCCAGCTATTTTGGCTCCAGTTGTGGCTATAAGGGGCCATGGTACAGCTCAGGCCATGGCTTCAGTGGTACAAGCCCCAAGCCTTGGTGACTTCCACATAGTGTTGGACCTACAGGTAGACAGTAGTAAAAACTGAGGTTTGGGAACCTCTGCCTAGATTTCAGAGGATGTATGGAAATTCCTCTAAGTCCAAGCAGAAGTTTTCTATAGGGGAAGAGCCCTCATGGAGAACCTCTGCTAGGGCAGTACAGAAGGGAAATCCGGGTCCCACACAGAATCCCCACTGGGCATTGCCTAGTGGAGCTATGAGAAGAGAACCACTGTCCTCCAGACCCCAGAAGCGAAGATCCACTGACAGTTTGCACCATATACCTGGAAAAGCCACAGACATTCAACACCAGTCCATGAAAGCAGCTACGAGGAAGGCTGTACCTTGCAAAACCACAAGGGGGAGCTGCCCAAGACTGTGGGAGCTCACCTCTTGCATCACTGTGACCCGGATGTGAGATATGGAATAAAAGAAGATCATTTAAGATCTTTAAGATTTAATGGCTCCCCTGATGGGTTTTGGACGTGCCTCTTTGGGGCCAATTTGTTGTAGGGCTAAAACAAATGGGGACCCTTTGTTTTGGCCAATTTCTTCCATTTGGAATGGCAGCATTTATCCAATGCCTGTACCCCCATTGTATCCTGGAAGTAACTAACTTGCTTTTGATTTTAGAGGCTCCTAGGTGGAAGAGATTTGCTTTGTCTCAGATGAAGCTTTGGACTTGGACTTTTGAATTAATATTAAAATGAGTTAAAACTTTGAGGGACTGTTGGGAAGGCATGACTGGTTTTAAAACATGAGGATGTGAGATTTGGGAGGGGCCAGGGGTGGAATGATATGGTCTGGCTTTGTGTCCCCACCCAAATTTCATCTCAAATTGTAATCCCTACATGTCAAGGGAGAGACCTGGTAAGAGGTAATTAGATCATGAAGGTGGTTTCCCCCATGCTGTTCTCATGATAGTGAGTGAGTTCTCACAAGATATGATGGTTCCCTTCTCTCACCACGCTCTCTTGCCTGCCACTATGTAAGACATGTCTCTTCCCCTTCCACCATGATTGCAAATTTCTTGAGACACCCCCGCCCCAGTCCTGTGGAACTGTGGGTCAATTAAATCTCTTTTCTTTATAAATTCCCCAGTCTCGAGTATGTCTTGATAGCAGTGTGAAAACAGACTAATACATTGTCTAAAGACTTAAAATCAATAAAAATGTCTGGGTTAAGATAAGCAGTTGGGGAGACCAAGGTTTTATCATGCAGATGAAGCCTCTGGGTAGCAACTTCAGAGAGAATAGATTGTAGATGTTTCTTATCAGAATTAAAGAGTCTGTACTATCAGTCTTAAGGTTTGTGCTGATGTTAATGCTGGTAAGCTTTTCCTGAATTTCAAAAGAGAGGAGGGTATAATGAATCATGTCCGACCTCTCCTTCTCATTGTGGTCTGAACTAGTTTTTCAGGTTAATTTTGGAATGCCCTTGGCCTAGAAGAGGGGTCCATTCAGAGAGTCAGGAGGACTTAGAATTTTATTTTTTGCTTACACTAGAAAGGCATAATCTACACAAACTAATTCAAGAAGAAAGAGAAAATATGAATAAACCTATTTATTAACAAGTAAAGATATGGAATTTGCAATGATAACAATTTTCATATGGAAAGCTGAAGTACAGATAGCTTTACTGGTGAATTCCACCACCATCACCACCAATCTTCCACAAACTCTCCCAGAAATTAGAAAAGAAAGGTGCATTTCCCAGATCCTTCTATGAAGCTAGTATTATCCTAATACCAAAACTAGAAAAAGACACCATAAGAAAACTACAGGCCAGTATCTCTTATGAATATAAATGAATAAATCCTTAACAAAACATTAGCAAACCAAATCCAGCAACATTTAAAAAATAATTATATACCATGAGTAGTGGGATTTATCTCAGGAATTTAAGGTTAACTTAACATCTACATCAATCAAAGTAATATAAATACTAAAGAAATAATGAAAATAACATTATCATCTCAAAAGATGCAGAAAAAGCATTTGAAAAAATCTAGCACTCTTTTATGATTTAAAAAAAAATACTCAAAAACTAAGAATAGAATAGAATTTCTTCAATTTAATAAAGAGCATCTAAGAAAAGCCCACAGCTAAGAACATATTTAATGATAAAAGATTGAAAGCATTTCTCTTAAGATCAGGAACAAAACATGAATGTCTAAGCTCACTACTTCTATTCAATATTGTACTGGAAGTTATAGTCAGGGAAATTAGGCAAGAAAAAGAAAGAAAATACATCCAGACTAAAAAGGAAAAGCTAAACTATTTCTATTCGCAAATGACACGATCTAGTATATAGAAAATCCTATGGAATGTATATACAAAAAAATTAGAATAAATAAGTTCAGCAATTTTGCAAAATAATAGATATACAAAAAAAATTGTCTATATACTAGCAATAAGAAAATACAAATATGAAATTAAGAAAACAATTACATTTTCAATCACATCCAGAAAAATAAAATATTTGGGAATAAATTTAACAAAAGTGGCATAAACTTGTACATTGAAAGCTACAAAATGTTGTTGAAAACAATTAAGAAATAAATGAATAGAAAGAAACATAATGTTCATGTTTTGAAAGATTTACTATTGTTAAATGTCAATACCCTCCAAATTAATTCATAAATTAAATACAATTCCTATAAAAATCCTAGCTGCCTTTTTTCAGAAATTGACAAATTGATTTTAAGATTCTAAAATTTCAGTAATTGACAAAGCGATTCTTGATACACTTGTCAAAAATCAATCAATAAATTGAAAAATAAGCCCATATGGGCTTTTTGATTGATTTTTGACAAGTGTGTCAAGACAATTCAACAGGGGTAAGAGTCTTTTTGGTAAACAGTATTGGAACAACTGGATAGCCACATGTAAAAAAAAAAAACTAAATTGGATATGTATCCCACACTATATATAAAAATTAAATAGATCAAAGGCCTGAACATAGGTGCTAAAATTATAAAACCCTTGAAAGAAAACATGAACATAAATTTTCATGACCTTGAGTTAGGGAATGGCTTCTTAGACGTAACACTAAAATTACAGTAAAAGAAAAAAAATCATTAAATTATTATCAAAATGTAAAATGCACTTCAAAGGACTCTACCAAGGCAAAGCACAAGTATTAAGAAAATGAGACGACAACCCACAAAACAGAATAAAACATTTGCAAATCATATATCTGATAAGGATATAGTACCCAGAATAAAGAACTCTTATAACCCAATAATAAAAAGACAAATAAACTCCTTTTAAATGGGCAAATAATTTTTTTTTTCTTTTTTTTTTTCAGAAGGAGAAAGAGAGAGGGGAAGTTATTTTTTTTTTTTTAAGACAGAAGTAGAATAAAAGAGAAAAAAGGAAGAAAGAGAAAGAGGGAGAGAGAACGAGAATCTTGCTCTATTGCTCAGGATTTCATTTAAATCTGTGAAATGTTTATGCAAACTAAAGTGATTTATTTCCTATTATGTGATCGCTTTTAGAATAGGTATGATATAATATTGAAAAAATATATATGTTTTGTGGATATGGGGTGGTAGGTTCTGTAAATATTTATTAAGTTTGCTTGTTCCAGGTCTGAGTTCAAATCTGATTTTTTTTTTCTTTCCTTTCCATTAGTTTGGTAGATCTACCTCCATCCCTTTATATTAAGTCTTTGTGTATCCTTGCCTATAAGAAAGGTCTGAATACAGCATACCAATGGGTTTTAACTTTTTATTCAGTTTGTCTAAGTGTACGTTTTGATTGGGGCATTTAATCCCTTTAAGTTTAGGCTTAATATTGATATATGTGAACTTAATACTGTTATTTAAGTCTAACTAGCTGTTTGCCCGTTAGTTGATGTAAATTCTTCATTGTTGTAATGTTCTTTACTTTTTGATAAGTTTTTAGGATAACTGATGCTGGTTGTTCGTTTCTGTATATAGTGCTTCTTTCAGAAGTTGTTGCAAAACAGGCCTGGTGGTAATGAAGTCTCTGAGTTCTTGCTTGTTCG